>CABHPH010154788.1:0-40175 GCA_902168325.1 Peromyscus nudipes
TACACATCAAAGAAATGCACGTATAAACATGTAAATATACTTTCACAAACAAAAGCATCGCCTAGAATGATCAGTAAATTAATGATCAATATTCTGTAAAACTCATTGACAGTATTTGGAGACATTTCTTCTTTATCATCCAGGTATAGAGCAATGCCTTTCACATGTTTTCTATGCATTGTCACACTAGATAAAACTCATGATATCCAGAAACTAACTGTTAGGGTTTATACCACTTAACCATGAAAATCAGGAGAATTACTTAGACAGCGTGCAAAGGATAATTGGTATATGTCAGAACTAGGCCTTCCAAATCCAGTGTATCAGTCCCCTTTCACTCTACCATGTGGTTTCCATTATCATTTGAAACTTGACCATTGCAGGATCACATAAGTTGCCCTTGTGATTTTTGAACTCAGAACGACTGATAAGTGTGAAACTAAAAGCAAGGAGAGAGAGAGGGAAGTGAAGGAAAAAAGTAAGCCTTATCCAAAGGAAAATCATTGCACATTAATTCTGCACGTTTTCATAATATTTAATGACTATTTTAAATCACTGTGTGCTCAGGACATTAGGAAATAAAGCACACATACCTCAGCATTCCTTAATGTGCTTGTAGCTCATACCTGGAACTTCATTCCAGTATGATTTGTTCCCATTTTCATTAAATCTAAGGCTTTTAAAATTTTTTATTTCCTTCTCCTGTAGATTCACCCATAAAATATGTTGAGGGATCATATCTTCTCTTGAGACTGCTTTTTTTCCCAGGTACTATATATTTCAAAATGATAGCCCAGAGGTGGAATAGAAATTAAGTGGTGGAAGATGCATGGAGAGGGAGGCTGCTTCTGTGGTTAGGAGAATAAAGCAAGGAAAGATTTGAAGAGGAAATAGGCTCTTGGCTTAAAGTATTGCCCTCTCTTAATGCGGGTGAGGGCTTGCACTTTCCAGCAGAGATGTATTTCCATGAAACTCTATAGTTATTCACAGATCTTAAAGCTTAGAAAGTAAAGACTCAGCTAGAAAGTTTGAAAGCTTGTTAAAATTCAGATACCTCTAGAAACCTTCTAGATTGAGTACACACCTAAGATTAGGGAAGGTTTAGCCAGTATTTCTGTGGCTGTGGGAAGTGTTAGGACAGTCACTTATGAGATTAGACAGAATACATGCTTTGAAAACAACTGTGCCTGGTTACAGCGTAGGGAAAGAGAATTCCATGAATACTAAACACCAATGACTGAGAGGGAGTCAATGAGGAATGTGTCTTCTGACTCTCATTACTACTGATAATTGTTCACTAAAATAATGAAGTATCCAAAGAAAAACACCAAGTGCCTTGTGGTTTAAGTAAACATCTAAGCAATACAATCAAGACAAATAAAATCACTATCATCAGGGGCCAGGGACATAGGAAACTGAGTAAAGTATCTTGCCACCAAGTCTTTTTTTTTTCTTAAGATTTTATTATTTATTTATGTATGTATGTATTTATCTGCATGTACAACTTTATACCAGAAGAGGGCATCAGATCCCACTAGAGATGGTTGTGAGCCACCACATGGTTGCTGGGAGCTGAACTCAGGACCTCTTGAAGAGCAGGCAGTGCTCTTAACCAATAAGCCATCTCTCCAGCCCCCACCAAGTCTTAGGATGTGAGTTCTGTTAGCATTTAGGCATCTGCACTGGCCTGCCCTTAGGGTTCTAACAGGATATGTCCTCAGCTGCGGCCACTAAGAGGACCCCCTGTGCGCATTTCCTGCTTTCCCTTATAAAAGGTGGGTCTTCTCCTCAGATCATCTTGTTCTCTTCCTTCACTCTTGCCCAGGGACCAGTCTCTGCCCCCTTCACTGTCCTTCCCCCAATAAACCTCCCATGTGAGCCCGGTTTTATGGCATGACTCCTTCCTGCCACTTTTAAATTACCCCAAGTTCAATACTCAGAACTCACATAGTATAAGGAAAGAACTGTGCCACCACATTTTTTCACTAACTTCTAACCATATTCATAGCATACAAGCCCCACCCCACACCCAAGACAAATAATAAAATATGATCCTATTTTATAAATTGATGGATTCACTAAACTGTAAGCTACTTCAAGCCTTGAAACATGCTCCCTTTGTGTGTCTCCCCCACATGGTTTGATACCTTCACATATGATTTGTCTTGATAAACTCCTTACTTGTGATATAGCCACTAGACTAGGAAACCATTTCTCTAGTGTCAGGACTTAAAGAAAGGTTCTAAAGGCTTGAATTTAAACTATGTGGCTTTGGCTGTTTCTCTCTTATAAACTCCATGACTTTTGAAAAGCAATTTCTAGTGCAGATTTGTGATAACAAAAGGGAATAGAGCTTTAAATGTTTAATCCTCTGATGTACAGATAAATGATGTGAGATGGCCTTTGGTGACTTGGATATTTATATTATTCTCACCAATAACATGGACACCATTCTAATGATTCTATAATAGTTTAAAATAGCAATGCCCAATTTGCAGCACACGGGTCACATGTATCCCAGGGTAGCTATGCATGTGGCCCATCACATTTGTAGATGAAAACACATTATGTTGCAATATCAAAAGCTGTTCAACTGTGGTTTGAACTAAAGCATAGGATGTTGCTTTATCAAATACTATTCTGGATTCCAAAGGAGCTGTATTTCAATGCAAACCAAACACGTGACATTGAATTTATTTCTTAGTCAGAAGGCTGAGCTGTCCTTAATATAACATATTTACATGCCTGTCAAGGGCTGCCGAGTGCTAATAAGACAGTAATTTATTCACTTTATTATGAATAGGTAGGTATCTGTTCTTTCCCCAGCTTTTGCAAGACAGACCCTTGTCTCAGGTTGTATTGCCCCAGATGCAAACCTGAAGCTGAGGCATTGAGGAAAACAAGTGATTTATAAAGCAAATGATATCACAAGAAACTAGTAAGGGAGCGAGAGAAACCAGACAGAGAAAAACAAGCCAAGCATGGGTACAATTTGAGAGCAAGCCCCAGCCCCCAGGGAGTTGTAAAATGTACATTGCATCTCAAAAACTGTAGCTATACGGCAACTCTGAAGACACAATGGCCAGGAGAGTTGGAGGGAGCATATAGACATCATTACCCATACCCTGACCCTGACAACTCTGCCTTCAGAATGCCTCTGGAAATGTCTTTTTAGAAGTAGACCTAAGGTGCCCTGAGCTCATTAGCAGCTGGCTTCAGGGCGGTCCTGTCCCAAACCTTAATTCTCTGGCTGTGCTCAGAGTCTTCTGTAAATGTCCCTGCTTTTGCATGTCCAGAGATTTATACTATGGTGTGGCTGCCTTGTGAATGGCTGACCAAGACCCCACCCTGTGTGGTGACTGGATGCTTTTTGTAGGGTGGCATATGGTACTTTCCAGATCCCAGCCATGTCCCAGGACTCTGTAATGCTTCCTGCTAACAGTTTCTAGGAGGCTTGAAAATGAGGGTGGGGTGTTCTCTTGGTAGTCAAAAACTGGGACATGCACAGTTTGGCTCAAGAGTTGGGATTTTTATAGTCCGGCTCCACTCCATCAGTGCAGCCAAGGGCAGTTTGCTTGCTATTCTTCAGGATTCAAGGGAGCACTTGTCAATCATTGGCTCTTGACAGAAAACCTCAACAGAGCTGGGAAGAATGACTCAGTGGGAGGCTAATAGGCTCAGTTGGTTATTCAGTTTGTCTGTCATTCAGTTGGTTATGTCTGTCTGAGTCTAAGCTCATCTAGTCACAAGGAGTCATGAATACCTCAAGGAGAAAGAAATTTGTTAATCTGGTAATATCATACAACAGAACAATGTTGGTCCCTGGTCACCATAGGTCCTGAAGATGGAACTTAGGTCAAAGAGAGCAGAGAAAGCTTTGGTCATCTTTCCCTTTCTTCACTGTCTATCTTCCTTTTTTCTACATTTGCTATTGCTTTAGTGTGTGCATGTGTGTGTGTGTGTGTGTGTGTGTGTGTGTGGTGTATGTGTGCAAATGCCACAGTGCACTTGTCAAACTCAGAGATCCCATTGCAGTATTCAGTTCTTTCCATCCCTGTAGGTTCCAGGGATCAAACTCGAGTATTTGGCTTGACTGCAATCACCTTTACCCACTGAGCAATTGTGTTGGCCTTGCCTCTGTTTCTTTCTACAGAGCCCTCTTATTTTTAATTCTGCTGCTCAACACCCTACAGGACTTCCAAAATATTAGCTCAGTTCCTTCGTTTTCCTGAACTTTAAAACTTAAGACACACATACAACAACAACAACAACACTCAGAGTTTCTGAGTCTGGGGTTCAAAAGTTGCAAGACAGAATGCTATGGGGATGACCAAAGAGCAATCTATTACCATAAGCTATCATTGGAGAGCTGAAATTTATCATAACAAAACTTACTGGGAATAATAGCCCATCCTTGAGAACTCAGAGACAATCAATGTAGGCTGAAAAGGGAGGACAAAAGCATTTCTTCTGTATTCCCCAAAACACAATTCTCCAATGCATAGAAAGGTGCATGTAGGAAGCAATAATAGTGTTTACCTTAAATGTATTGGAATGGAAGAAAATCAAATTATGAGATCTGTTGCTAACATCTTAATTATCTCCTATTACACAGTGTAAATATGAACTGGAAATACAGAAATGAATAAAGAAGCATCCTTGGAAGTTGCCTAACTAGTATGTTTGCCCTAAGATAACTGAGTTTCATGCATAGTTTTAGACTGTAAATTAGTAAAATCTTCAAGGAAGAAATTTGGTAATAAGCACAGGGCTTATAAAATTGTTGATTCCTCTTGACCCAGTAATTCTACTTAAGAGAAACTATCACAAAGCATTCAAAATATCCAGAAAAATTTTGTGTATTACATGTGCATCACAGAAGTATTTACAAAGAAAAAGTGAAGATAAATTAAATATGCCACAGAGAGGGGAGTAATTAAAGAAGTCATAAGAACAGGTTCCAGTCATTAGAGTTTTGGTCATGAAATGCTTATGTATTCTTAAGTAGAATCAACATGCAATACTGGAAGGTAGCCATGAAAATGAATGAGAAAACTCTTATCCCAAGAAAAGAGTCAAAGTGGTGAAATTATATATCCTTCCTCTCTATATTCTAAGCTGTTTACAATATAAACTCTCATTACTTTCAGAAAAAGGAAATTTGCACAATTGTTGACATGCTATCATTACTTTTTAAGGGGGATAGTTCATATTCCCTGTAGCTATTTCTTTCTACTCTTCAATGGGCTACCAGCTCTTTTGAAACCTACTACTTCTGGAAAGGATTTTATAAGTTAAATACTGTATCACTGAAGGCTTAGAAACTGCTGAGATGAAAATAGAAAAGCCAGCTTAAGCAACTACAGTGAAGAACATTTAGAAAGGTCTTAGAAAAGTTGCTTTAAGGGAAAAAATTCTAGTAGAGGTGGAAAGAAACTCTAAACCTGAGAAGTGTCTAAAACTGTAGCTGTCAAAGATAAAGCATGGCTGTGCTAGAAGGCTGTGCAGCCCTCTGTACATATCTCATGTAGCATTGGGGACATCATACAGGAAAGAGTGATTAACACATGCTCAAGTCATCATCAGCCTTATAGATTGTCTTTTCCAATTGACCGTTTTAGTCTGATTCTCCTGCCTATTTATGAGGGACTAAAGTATTATAAAATCACCAGGCAGAAGTTTAAAAAAGTCTCTGAATAAGTAAAGCGAGGCTTTCTCTTTGAAACAGTTTTAGGAAGACAGTATTACCACTGGATAGCATGAAAGGTGATCTAAATAACAAAGTCACCATCATGTCATGGGTTATAGGACACTACAGGATACTTTCTAAAGTTTGCTCTGCATGTACCAGTCCCCAAAGATGCCCCAGTAAATAAAACATTTTGGCTGAGAAACATATTACATACATGTCCTCTTTAAATAATGGGGTATTCCCTTAAAAATACCATAGTACTGAAAACCATTTGTTCATCATTTCCCAAACTCATGAGCCTTGTCTTCACCCATGCCTTCAGTGCAATGACTATTGTCCTTGAGCAAAGTGAAACAGCTTGTTAAATAGTGTTGACAGATTTCAGAAGTCATTTGCCCTATGTTCCGGTGAATTTCCAATGCATACTAACCACAGGAGTCTGAATTAGCTGAGTTGGCTTTTTTAGACAACGATCTTTAAGTGATTCCAGCCAATCTCAAATGAAATCATAAATATACAGGAATTCTTTAGGAATGAATATCCTTAATGAATGAATATGTGGTGTCTTTCACTCTTCAAGAAACAAATTTTAATTTGACTATCATTCCTGTGTATGTTATACCTACACTTAATATTTGTCTCAGCCTCCCATGCCATCTTTACTAAACTTGATAACATGTAGGTCTTTCCAGAGATTAAAGAGCCTATACAAAAAATGAGGCAGACTAGCAAAGGCCTTCATAGATCATTATCACTTACTAACTGTACAGTAGCCAAAACCCCAAAGAGAAGTGATCTTCATGCTATACTGTATCATTAGAGTCACGTGCCATGACTTTTTGGAGAGTTGTAAAATATGTCTTTCTAAACTTGGATGCCACCAAAAAGCAAATGAAGACTTCAACACTGAAAAGATGACTCAGTGGTGAGTAACAAAGTTCTTTCAAAGTCCTCAGTTCAGTTTATAGCACCCTAATCAGACAACTCAGAATAAACCACCCTTAAATCCAGCTCCAATGGGATCCAATGTCTCCTTTTTGCATCTGAGGGCACCTATACACAGGTGGCATAAACATACACACATACAAACACATACCTTACAAAAATAAAAAAAAATTATTCACGTTCATCTGGATGAGTTAAATGAGTTTAATATTTAGAAGTTATTTTCAGAGGCAAGTATTACTGTAAGCAGCTGTAGTTTCCTAAAGTCACCAGCTCAGTTTCCAGGCTTCCATCTTACCTAGCATTCAGCTACAGAAGAACTGATGCAAACTTATCTTCAAAGAACTACACTGAACAATGACAAAAGACAAGTGAATATAGGCTAAGATAACAAAAGATACAAACAGATCTAGAGTCTAGGGAAGTGCCATATTTGTGTGCACTCTGCCCTTTCCTTTGGAAGGGTTCTGCTGGCTTTAGCAAACACTATCTATCAGTAGATGATCGAGTCTTCATCACAATCTGGCAGGTGGAACAACCAAAATGAGGCAACCTTAACATCCTGTTTGATTTAAATGAGGAACGCATAAAGAATCAAGCCTCAAATTACAATTCAGGTAATGAAGGGAGAATGTATTACTGGAAAAATAATAATATTAACTCTCCTATAGCAGAAATAAATTTCTGTATTTTTAATATCCTTTTTTTTCTCATGCCAAACCATGGTGAACTTTTCTTGTATCTTTCATTCATCTTTGCTGTCAGTTTATGCAATTCTATTACAATCTTCCATTTTGAACCTTTTAAAAAAATTCATGTGCATGTGAGTGGGCCTGTGTGTTTGTATGTACACCATATGAATGAACTACCTTCAGAAGCCAGAAGAGAACAACAGATCCCTTGGAACTTGAGTTGCAGGCACATAACCATGGATCTTTGCAATAGTAGTAAGTGCTCCTAACCACTAAACCAGCTGTACAACTCTATATTTTAGCTGATGTATCTTATCATTAAATCACTTGCCCAGCTTCTTTTAAATACAACTTAGGACCATCTTCACAGGGATAGCACTGATCACAGTGGGCTGGACCTTCCCACAGCAATCACAAATACAGAACATATGCTGCAGACTTGGCTATTGGCCAAACTGATGGATGCAATTTCTCAATTGAAGATTCCTCTTCCAGGTGACCCTAGCTTGTGTCAAGTGAACAGAATACTCACCAGCAAGGCATCATCTGGCATATAACAGTCAGACCCTATTGTTGAAGACAGAACATACTGGATTCAGAGCACATGGAAAAATCAAGTTGGTACCAACTTGGAAGTCTAATTTCTACTGACTGCCTTCCATAGGTGCTAAAAAGTGTTATGCATACTACCAGAATGGAATTAAAATAAACATCAGTCCTATCTATCTGTGACCACAGAAACACCAGCTTGGCAAGACATGGCCATTCATACAACAGTGTCATGGGTGTCATGGGAGTAACCAACTAATTTCAAATTGGATTCTTATATTTCCACAAGACAGAAGCCATTCATGACACTGCTACCAGGTCTAAGAACCTATAGCTAGACTGAATGGTCATGGGCTCTAGGAAAGAACTTGATATTAAGTATTAAGCTGATTCCCCATAACTTACCATTACACCCAAAAGTTAGTGCATTCCCAAACCTCATCAGAGAACCTTATTTTTCTAGTAGATGGAGATTAACAGAGACTCATAGCTAGTTAACATGAAGAGGATAAGAACGATTATAACTATTTTCAAATAACTCAAAGAAGACATGAATATACTCAAAGAGAACAGAATCAAAGATCAAATAAGAAAATAAATACAAGATATGATAATCAAATTAAATAATGATACAGAAATACTGAAGAAAAAATAAAAACAGTTTTTGATGAAAAACAATTCAATAGATAGTAATTGTCATCAGTGCTTCACTTTCACTAATGCACAGGTCATCTCTACAAAATCAAAACACATAAGCACTGTAGGTAAACCATACATAAATGGGCCGAACAGACATCTCAGAACATTCTACCCAAAGAGTAAAAGTACATATTCTTCTCAGCTACCCATAGAACTTTCTCCAAAGGAAAAAAAAACATTAACAGAAATACTTGTAATATAGATGTCTTGTACATTTATTTTTATAAGTGGAAGAAATATAGTTATATGACATATAAATCTAAATTAATTACCTAGTTATACAAAACTCTCTGAAAAATATGTACATGATGCAATTTTTAATCACAGTCTCTCACATTGCAACCTTTTGAAGCCTGTATGGAAACATGATTCTGAGATTTATTCTTACATGCAATCAAATGACTTTCAATATAAAAAAAAGATCAATACTATATTATTAACTGTTCTACTATCACAGGGTAAAAATGTTTGCAAAGTGGATAAGCTAATATAGACAATATTTTTGTAATTACTGGTGAGAAAAGTATTTAATGTAATTTTTGGGTTTTCTTCCTATCTACAAACATATATTGGTAACTTCTTATGCTTACATTATAAATACTCGGCCCTAATTTTGAAAGAAATGCTGTGTGGCATAAAAGATTCATTATGTGTGAG
Source organism: Peromyscus nudipes (assembly GCA_902168325.1). Lineage (NCBI taxonomy): Eukaryota > Metazoa > Chordata > Mammalia > Rodentia > Cricetidae > Peromyscus > Peromyscus nudipes. The sequence goes on from CABHPH010154788.1 coordinate 9,235, forward strand.
AAATCTATTTAAAAATGATGATCTCTTTAAAATGGTTAATAAGATATTTGCATTTACATTTGAAAAAGCCAGATATTCTCACTGAAATATGTAACATCAAAGCACTACACAGATCAGAGGGTATGATTCCTTCTATCATCAGTTGAGCTATTGAACCTAAGTATCCAAGGAATTCTTAAGAAAAAAATAAAATTTCAGCATTTTCACACTTGCAAATTGTTTCTGAAACTTCATGATAATGCTGACACTAAAATTCAATTACAGAGCTTCTAATTTAAGAATCTTGTACTGTCTACTGAATAAAAGCATAAGAACAGTGTTGTTGCTATTATCAAAACTCTAAATACTTTATTTTTTTCTAGCAAACACGAATGGTTTCAAAATGGTGGGGTATTTGTTTGTTTCTGTTTATTCAAAACTAATCTACTTTGTTACATGCAGTTGGGAGAGGTTCATGTAAGAAAAATGTGAACAGTTATAAAGTAACATATGGCTAGTCCTGATGGGGAACTGGAACACTGTTCAGGACCCGTTCTTGACCTGAAACTTGTTCTAGACAGCCCTTTATAATAGCCATCACGTGCTTTCCACCCCAGAATACTCCCATTAAACTCAATGAGCTGTTTCCCCCCAATTTTCTGTGTACTGTCTTGACCATATAGAGTTCTTCTTTCTAGTGAAGCCAGTCCTTATGCAGAAAGAGGCAGAGCTAATCTCATGACCAGTGGATATGGTATGGCCAAGATGCTAGAAGAGGATCCATCCAAGTAACGATAAAGATACTAACATAGACCCATGAGCAACAGAAGAAATGAAAGACAGGTCAGGTACTATGTTTTCTGGAAGAGGAGCATTTGACTGAAAATATTTTATATGTGCCACTTAGTAAAATAATTTCAAATTATGTTGCGCATATACTCCTAGCTGTGTGGCCACCCACTGGAGTCTGGTCCACCCACAAGGAATAACACTCTTAGTGATGGCTGAGTCTTCCATTCCCAGCAGTTATCCATTGGCAATAGCTCCTCAGCTAGGGGTGGGACTTGGTGACCACTTCCCTGCCCCAGTGCTGGCGTTTTGTGGGGCTTGAGTTTCTGAGGGATTTAGTCATGATGTCACATGCGATCACTATAGGTACATATGTATAACTGTTGTGTCTAGAAAACACTAAGACAAAATAGCTACCATTAACTCCAATTTTTCCTCAGGTAAAGAAACTGAGCCTCAGTTTAAAGAAACGGAGTCTCAGTTTAATGTCGATTTTATTTCATATATACCTGCCTGTAGAACTGTAGAGTAGTTATTCATCTTAGTTTATTACCTTAAGTTTTGTGATTGCTCACTTAAGAGTTTTATGTGTTTTTATCTTGCTAAGAAATTGTTTCCAATTATATTCTGTCCACGGATACCTTCAGTAGATGTGATAAAGAGGTATTCCCTGCCATCATCTTGAAGAGTAATATTACTTATGATAACAATTATTACACATTAACATTTGATGAAGACAAGCTCTGTGTCCCTGAGTTCCTAATATAAATGGAGCAACATAAGTAACTAACCCCAGCAATTTCAGTGGGGCCTCTGAAGGTGTTTGCTGTTGAGTAACATCAAGGAGACATTAAATGTGTAACTCATTTCCATTCTTAGAGAGCTTTTCACAAATTTCTCCCACCTCCTTCATCTGGCAAATCACATCTCTTTCTTGAAGTCTTTATCCATTGAAGTCTCCTTTCCTAATTTTATGCCCTCCTTGCTCAAATGACTCCCACACATGTGTAAAGTACATGGACAGTATACAACAAGTGATAGTCATCAGTGGATGTTCCAGGTCCTGTTGTTTTGCAAGGCTGGGACCCACATCTAGGACCTTGCATTTACTAAACCACAAGCCTTTTACGATGTTCAGAATGTAGCTTCACCACTATCTCTGGTTGCCCAGATGCAGACCCACACTTACCATTGGTGTAATTTGAAACAGAAGTACAAAGGAACCCTTCACATCTGTTTAGAAGTGAGCAAATTGCTATATCAAATATGTTCAGTGTGCCTAGTAACAAGAATAAGATCTCACTCACCTTTAGTGCTATAAAACATTCTTTCCTCAGTCCTTCTTTTGTGGTTAGTAATTGTAATCTTGATTACAACTCAGACTTATTCTTAATATTAGACAAGAAATAAAGTATGTAATTATATTTAAAGTGAAAAATACTTGATATATTTTACTAAAATGTAAGTTAAACTCCACAGAACTATCCTGACATTGGGAAGGAATGGATGAGCAATGCTTTATTATGTGACAGGATGGATTAAGAACTTATGCAACTTAACAAAAGAATTAAATGAGCATAAGACGTAAGACATTAAACTATTTTCATATACACATTGAAAATTTTTTTATCTAAATGTTCAAGTATATTAAAATTCAAAGCAAAAAATAAGCTGTGTTATTAGAAATATAGTTTGCATATTATTCCTCATTATAATACAAGCTAATTGATTTTAGCACCATGATAAAGTAGAGTAAGCTAAATTTATTCATTCATTCGTTCATTGTGAGGGATTGTGTATGTGAGTGTGTGTGTACATGTGCACTTGTGTTTGTGAGCGAGCTAATCCTTGCATGTACATATATATGAAAGTGGTCAATGTCAAGTGTCTTCCTCAGACATTCTCCACCTCATTATTTTTGAGACAGGGTGTCTCACTGAACCCAAAGCTTGATTTTTGAGCTAGACTGGATGGATATCAAGTATATAGTATTTACCTGCCCAATCCATCCCCAATGCTAATATTACAGGCCATGATGCTGCACCGACCTTTTATGTAACTGCCAGGGATCAAAACGTATGTTTTCATATTTGCCCAGAAAGCACTTTTCCTATTGAACTGTGTCTCCTTCCCAACTATTCATCAGCTCAGGTATTTCAGATAACTAAAACAATAACTGTAGCTTTCAGTGTCTACCTAGTTATGACTATAAATGTAGTTGATCTTCATTATTTGTAGAATTTGGGTGTACATACTGCTCTGATCATTAATGTTTCTTTCTGACCCTGTAAACAATCTAGCAATACTCTGAGGTGTGCATGCTCAAAACTACACATGTTTGGGCTGTTGAAAGTACCAGCCAAGGTTAAAGAAGGCAAAACTGTTACTTTTTTCAGCCACCATATCATAAACAGGTAGCCTTTTACAATATAAAGCATGACACATGTGAATATGTGTGTGTTTAGTCAGTGATTTTTGCTATTTAAAATGGTTTATAAGCAGTGTGTTTAAACACTGTCTCACCTCGAGCAAAAGAAGACCAAGGTGTGGTTTTATAGTTCCAATTAGAAAAATATATGTGTATCCTACAAAGGTTCTTTCAGGCATGAATTATAATGCTTTTTTTTTTTTTTGGCTGTGAACTTAGTTTTAATGAGCAAAGGCTGTATATTGAATAAGATGTCTTTAAGCACAAACACACATTTTAAAGGTTATATATCGATTGCCTAGTAAATCTGCTGGGACTAGAGGCACTTGGGGATCTATCCCCTGTATTTTGTACAGGAAAAATTATGCTCTATTGGATAATTCAGTGTATAAGGCAGTTTTATGGAACATAAACTGTAATTTGAATCACATGTAAGACATAATGCCAAGACCTGCAGATCTACAAATTTAAAGTAATTTGGGAAAGTTTAATATTGCCCTGTGTGCCTCAGCCACTATGTGGAACCATTGCTAATGCCACATTAAGTGTTTAGTATTTCTGGAACCAGGAATCAAAGTGTGGACCGAAGTGTGAAAATAGATAACCATGCAGAAAAATCACTTTTTTTTTAAACAGACTGTAGCATGCATGCAATGGGAATGGAAGGAATTGAGGAGCTGGCACCTTATCTTTGCCTTTGCTTAATATGTGTGCCCAGCCCTTCCTTGGACTTAAAAGCGGTGACCATCTTTGAATAAAGTAATGGCCTTGTTAAAATTTTTGATAATACTCCAAAAGAATTTGGTAATGTAAAGGGAAAGATTGGAAATGTTTTCCTGAATTTTAAGAGGTATTTATCAAAATAACTGAATATGTATGTATTTTTAAATACTGTTTTAAACTTTACTATATAAAAATAGTCCAAATTAAAAAAGTCACACACTAAAGTTTACTGGACCCAAAGACTATACAAGTTAATGAACTCCGATATTTCTAGAATATTCGGGACTGAAGCTGTGGAGCTTCTCATTGGATTTTATGCTTTCCCTCTTAAAAATATATTTATGCACATATCCTCCACCAAACTTGAAGACTCTGTGGCAGAGTTAGAACCAGATAAACAATTAGCTTTTTATTATCTTTCCTAACTCATGTTGATTATCTGCATCAGTCCCTCTTCACCTCCTGCTGTTTAGCCTTTCTTGTTCTTTTTCTCTTCATGTTATACCACACACCCATATGTGCATTAGTTTATATAGATACAGTGCTGGTTGGATTCTGCATATGAGGGAAGACATGCATTTTTGTTTGTTTGTTTCTTAGGTTGTGCGAATTCATTTAATATTATAAATTCTAAGTTTATTCTTTTTTTTCTAAAAACTTTTTGATTATATTTTCTTTTACAGCTGGTAGTTATTTGTCTGTGTGTGTGCGTGTGTGTGTGCATGTGCATGTGCGTGTGTGTGTGTGTGCGTGTGCGTATCAGTTTTCATTATCCACTCATCTGTTGATGGAAAATTGCGTTGGTTCCAATATATTGCTACAGTTAACAAAGCAACAATAAATATGAAGGTGCAAGTATCTCTCCAGTAAGGTGTGGAGTTTTCTGGATATATTCCCAGAAGTGAAATGTCAGGGTCTACTTTTAATATTTAGAAAAATAGCCAAACTGGTTCCCACAATGACTGTATTAAGTTGCATCCACCAACAAACCGTGCAAATGGGTTCCTTTCTCTCCACATCCTCTCCAACACTGGTAGTCAGATTTATTGATGGTAGCCATTCTGACTGGAATAAATTAGTATTTCCAAATATTTTCAACTTGTCGGCTAGGGATATCGCACAACTTTTAAAGATTTTTTTTAGCCATTTGTGTTTCTCTTTTCCATATCTTATTTTTTTTGTTTGTTTAAACTATATGTTCAGTTCATTTGCCTATTTGTTAATCGGCAATTTCATTGTTTACTTAATTTCTGCCATTCTTTGATTCTGGATATTAGGCCCTTGTCTGAAGGGTGTGGCTCAAAAAGAATTTCTCCTATTGTGCAGGTTGTTTGTTCTGCTGAGTGTTTCCTTTACAATAAAGGTGTTTTTGTTGTTGTTTGCTTGTTTGTTTAATTTTCATGTAGTTTCATCTGAACCCCAGGTGATCTATTCAATGTTCTTTCATAACCCAATATCTTGAAGAATATCCCCTATTTTTTCTTCTAGAAGTTTCATTTCTTACATTAAGGTCTTTGATCCATTTTGAATGTTTTTTTTTTTAACAAAAAGAAAGACTTGTATTAATTTTTTTTTTCTGAAAGTATAAATACAGTTTTGGCAGCACTGTTTCCCGAATATGTTATCCTTTTCCAGTGTATTTTTGCCTCTTTTATCAAAAGTAAAGTAGGCATAGCTTTGTCTCATCTAGAATATCTATTCTATTCCATTAATCTTCCTGTCTATTTTTATGTCAGTATCAGACTGACTTTATCACTATCACTCTATGGTATAATTTGAAGTTCAGTATTGTAATGCCACCCAGATCTTACTCAATAGAAATTCTTTGACTATCCATGGTCTTTTCTTAGTTTCATATGAATTAGTGTATTGGCTTTTCTAAACCTGTGAAATATGATACAGTAGTTTTGATAAATATTGTATTAAATCTATGAATTAATTTTGGTAGTTGCCATTTTACTATATTAATCCTGCTAATCAAGGAGCATGGACTGTATTTCCACAGCCTAGTACCTTTTGTTATTTATTTTACAGTAACTTGAAGTTTTCATTGTAGAGTTTTCTCATTTCTTTAGTTAGACATAATCCTACTTACTTTATTTTGACAAAGTATTTCTTCACTTACTTATCTAAGACTACACTGATTTATAAGATAAGATACATATGTACCTATATAATACATATAAAAATTCTGAAACTTTACTGTGTTTATTAGGTCAAATAGTTTTTATTTGACTTGATTGCGTGTAGTCGAATTTCTAAGCAGTCTTATTAAATAAAAAACAGAGCCAAATGTAGGGATGAAAGCCTTAGAGATCAGGTAAATAGTGAGAGCCACCAACCAACCTTACCTCAGCAGCTCTGCAGCTTCTAAAATGCCACTACTTCTTGTCTACCCAAGCTTTTATTGCCTTGCTGTTCTGCCCTCTCATGGCTCTTAGCCTAGCGACCTCACTGCCTGTCCTTGTCACTGCCTGTCTGTACAGACTTCCAGGTCTCTATGGTTGGTACTAGGATTAAAGGGGTGTGTCACCACACTTGGCTCTGTTCCCTAGTATGGCCTTGAACACACAGAGACCCTGCCTGCCAAGTGATAGGATTAAGGGTGTGTGCTACCACTGCCTGACTTTTGTGTTTACTTAAAACAGCTTGCTATTTCCTCTGATCTCCAGGCAAACTTTATTTAATAACATACAAATAAAATATCACCACATTTCAGCACAAAAATATCACCACAATTAGGTTTCTTAATTAAAGAATTATGTCATCTATAAATAAGAGTTTGATTTATTCCCTTTCTATTGTTATATGTTCTATGTCTTTCTCTTGTCGAATTGCTATAGCCTAAGATCAAGTACTATATCAAATATGAGAGGAGAGAATGGGCATCCTTGTCTTATTTTAGAGGAAATGCTCTCAGTTTCTCTTTGTTTAGTAAAGTTTTGTCTATAGGTTTGTTCTATATAGCCATTATTATTATGAACTATGGTCTATCTATTTCTCTTTTTCTCATGAAGGCCTGTCAAATGCCCTTTCAACATTGATTGAAATGAGTGTGTGATTTCTGTCCTTAGACATTTACATCTTATGATACAAGTTCATGCTGGCAGTACTTTAATACATTCTTTGAGATAAGAGATAAAAATTGAGAGAAATTTCTGAACCAAAGAAAAGGGGCTTCTTACACAGGTGTAAACATGGTAATACCTATAAGTTTCAGAAAGTGTTTGTCCTCAGAAAGAAGTCTCCCCAGTGGCCTTGTATTCCCCCTCCATCCCTGAATCTGGGAGGAGATAGTTTCTTGGCTGTACAGCCATAAAGAGGAGTTCAGAAACTCGGGCTTGAAATCTTCTTTCTACCCTGGGGACAGCCCCTCAGATCTGTGTTGCTGATGCCTGCAGCTTCAGTTTGCATTTCACAGCAACAGAGTCTGGGATTCCAGTTTTCAAGACTTTATCAAGTCCCAGTAGAATTGGGCAACTAGTGTGACTGCTGCATCAGTTTGTCTGTCTGTCCATTCTAATCTTCATGTTCTTTGTGCTTCTGTTTCTATTTTCTTCTGCTTATATCTTTTGTACTTTTAAATACCTGAATTCAGATGAAATGCAACTAACTATTATGGATTTTGTAAGTAATGGATACTTTTTCTTTTTTTATTCCTGGGAAGTAGTTATTTCACATCTATCAGTTCACACTGAAGCTTGTTTACAACTGTGCTAGAATAGTTTAAGAGGAACTCTTTGTCTATGGCAAATCTGACTCATGACTAAACAGTGGTTGGGAGATTCAGTCATAAGTTATTTTCACTATGGGTGATGAGAACAGGAAGTATTCCCATCCCTGAGCAACTTACATGAGGACCCTGGTGCTCAGACAAAAATTCAAGTAATACCTTGTTTGTGTCTCCAAAAGCCTTTCTCTCGATCTTTCAATATCTCTTTCTCTCTCTAATGTTCTCTACTGATTTTTCTCTTTCTCCAGTTCTTCTGACTTGGGCTCTTTATATAGGAAATCCCATTTTTCAAACTCTAGGAATACGAACAGACTCTGCAAGCTTTACATACCCAAGCCCCATAGCTTCATTATGCATTGGAAAATTCCAGGTGGTGGGTTGGGACAATCACAAAGAGTACTTTCTCTACATCCTTTTCTCAGGGACCTAAGTCTTGATATGGCTGCTATCCAGGCAGAAAAAAAATCATGAATTTTGATCAGTTTTCTAATTGTTTGAGCAGGCAGGGTCCATTCAAATCCTTAATCTGTCATAGCTGGAAGAGGAACTTGAACCTCATTTCTAATTGTAGAGTAAACCTTAATTTTCTTTAGAAATTGAATTTCGGGTCTCTATAGGAAGATGAGGGAAGTAACATTTGCTTTATGGTTATTAGTCTTCCCTCAGTAGGTTTTTCTACTTCCATATAAATGAAAGTTGACTTTGCCTTCCCACAGGGCCCTCCTTCTGCCCATCTCCCTACAGTTATGGTGACACTGCATAAGGATCACTCATCATATTACTTGGTGGCTTTCTGAAACTCAAAAAAAACCTCAAAGTTTTGAATGAAATACTGAAATAAACGTTGCAATTTTTTTCTTGCATGATATTTGTTTATTGCTGTTCTTCAGGAGGGCAAATTAAAATCACCAATTGAGTACTCTTAGAGAAGATATCCATGCTCTCCAGACTGAATATTCTGTTTCAAAAGGACTACACAGTTCAAGTTCCCATAAGTCAAACACTGTGTACACCATGAAATCACTTCATAATGTCCTGGATGTCTTTGGGGTGGTCTATTGTTGTCTTTTTGTTTCAGAACTGTCTTTGAGTAGGATTTCCATATGGTAATCGCAAAGGTCTGGTTTTTCTGAGGACTCTTGAACCAACTTTTACTCATTCTAGATAGAGAAGCAATGATAGACTAAAGTAATGATTTTACAAAAGTCCAATTTGGTTAATCAATAAAATCATTGGGGTTTTATATATAGGAGCAAGGGTGAGGGGTTACTTACAGGAATGTGGATGACTCATATGACCCCACTTTCTAAGGAAATGGCATCATACTTCCCTATCATCTTGGCTGAGTGCTTTAATACCAATACTGGCCAATACTGTTATTGGTGCATACATCCATGGCCATTGCAAAACGGCACCCCTCCACATACCACAGTATAGTGGTATTTTATTTGTACTGAAATGTGATTTTATTTGTATGTTAATAAATAAAATTACCTAGGGGTCAGAGCTATTAGCAAGCTATTGCGAAAGCTGGTTGTGGTGGTGCACACTGGTAGGATTTGCTGAAGGAGGCGCATGCCTTTAATCCCAGCACTTGGTAGGCAGAGCTAGGTAGATCTCTGTGTGTTCAAGGATACAGCCATCATTAGAGACACACGCTCCAATGTGTGTCTGGAGGTCTGTACAGACAAGCAGTGACGAGGCAGTCATGTGGTTGGGTTTACAACCAATGAGAAGGCAGAACAGGAAGGTTATATAAAGACAGACAGGAAGTAGCTCCTTTTCGGAGAGGTCTCCTGGCTGAAGAGGCTAGCTGAAGCAGGCGGGTAAGGCTCGTAGCTCTGACCTCTTGGGTTTTTATCTTTACTTTGGCTCTGTGTTTCTTATTTAATAAGACGGTTGGTTACATCTACACCACAGGGGGAAGACAGTCATATCAGGATTACCTCTGCAGAGGTTTTATCTTCAGATAGATCAGCTCAGTCTCATCACATATTTTCAGGTCATGTAACTGTTTACCCCAAATTCATGCTTCACTATGTTGGTCCCTGTTTAAGAATCAATTGTTCTGTGAGACTTTTTCTGGTAAGATGTGAAGAAAAAAATCTACTCTCACCAGACAAGGAACCAACAACAGACCAAAGTAATGATTTCACCAAAGTCCAATTTGGCAAAACAATGACTTTGTTATGGTAGCTTATAGGCATTTAGGTGACAGGGTTTTTTTCATTTGTTTGTTTGTTTTTTTAAACAGGAAAAAGGATGCTTCAAAGGCACCTGTATCACCAAAGAGCCCACCCCACACCAGACTAGGTAACTACTCCTGAAAGCAGCATCCCTGGAGATCTCTGAAAGACTTGCAAGAAGATTTACAGGCCAGATTTTTCTCTATCTGGAATTATTTACTGCCCCAATAATCCTGTGGAAGAGCTTTGTGAAACTTTTTAGTTTGAGGATCTTCTTAAGACTTGTAAGTAGTTTACTCCCTGAGTCTCAAGGGCCTGTCTCACACTCCAGAAGGGAAAATTTCAATTTAGGGTCATTTTCAATACAAAGATTAGTAACCAAATAACCATACCATATTTTCTTAAAGATCATTGAATGCTTTTAGTGATGTTTTACATTTGAGATTTTTAGTTCTTTTTTTTTTAATGGAAAGCCTATTGTAGAAGATTTCTAATTCATCCTTTTTTATTTGAATAGTGAGCAACACATATTTTCCAGGGCATATCAGGTAAGATATTTTGTTCATGAAAGTCTAGGTTGACAACAAAATAAATACGATTTATCCACTCTAAAATCTAAACAACAAGAAGATTATAGGTGGATCTTGTATTTGGTGACATCTCACCTAAGTAATGAAAATGATATAAATTCATTCATGTATTTGCTGCATGGCAGGTACTTTGCTTTCTGGTACAAGTCAAGATTTGCAAGAAGCCTAGTTCTTATAGAAATCTAACAAATCGAACAAGATGATGATTGGTGAAAGCCAATAAAGTTGGCAAAAAAAAAACCACCATTTTATCAGTAGAAACAAAACTTTTCAGATGTCTTCTCTGAGTGAATAAACTTCTACAACATATTGAATGTGAATTAATGCATTTCAGCAACACCCTAAAATGTCACAATGTCTAACTATAGCAGTGAAATCAGCAGCCCCACAAGTGTTCTTTCCAGATCTACATTACTTCTCAGACACGAAGTTTGATTTCATACAGCCTCTGAGATGTCAGAAAAATGCTTTGCAATTACAGTTTTGAATTGCTCAACTTTTGTGGTCATAATAGGAAGATAAAGGGAGATGCCCACTTAAAACCTTGAAATTATATTACTCTCTGTGAAATAATAGGCAGTGTGCAGAGAGAAATGTATGTCAACACAACTTAAACAGACAAAGGTGTTCTCAGGCCAGAAAATCCTCAGTAATCTCCTGGATTGCATTCAGATGAAGAATTATGTTGGGAAAACCTGCTGAATTTACCTATTGTACTAGTCCATACAGTTTTATATTCATAATGCAAATACAAGGAAAGTATGATTTTTTCTTTTTCTTCCAATAACATACCTTCATCCCCCAGTTAAGTCAGACACTAGAAGTAAATACAAAAAATAAAAATTCAGTGAATACAAACCTATTTACAATTAAAGAAACATTTTCAGGAGTGAGTTAGCATATTTTGGTGTTAAACACTGTAATGTTTGGGAGTTAATTAACCATCTGGTGAACGTCATATTGCCTACATGGTTGTTCATCAAGTGACATTCTGTGTTAATGACAAGTACCTTCCTTGGGCTTTGCAAGTATTTGACCAACTGGGTGTTTTCCTTCTCTCCTTTCTAAAGTAAAGAAACATGTAAAGTTTAAGTTGTATTCATTTTACAAGTACATATTTTCTGGAGAATAATCTATAGATTCCTGAAAAAGAGATCTTAAAAATAGTTTACCTATAAGAAAAATGTCTTATTACTACAGATTAATATATTGTTAATTAATTTGATTCATTAAATAAGCTATCAAATGTATTTAGAATAGTCAGCTCCCTAGTAATACTTCAGTGAGTGTGAGAGGATTCTTAAATCTGAAGTTATGTTGAATATCTAATTTTCCGCAGTTTCTCCAATGTTACTTCATGGTACCTAACATTTCTGTATGTAGTAAACGAGACAAATGGTTAACTTCATATTACTGATCATCCTGTGCTGTGGATGCTTTAATGCTTGCAGATTTACAGAAAAGTTGGATGTGTTGAAGTTATCTTCCCTGTTGCTAGTGGTGCTTATGCTCATTTGTGTTTGGTACCCATGACCAGTGACACTCTCCATCACTTTACCATCAGTAAAGACATAGTAGGCTAGTGTTCAGATCTATGACTTCTGATTCCAGATCCTACCCTCTCATTCATTTGATGTTTCATTGTTAGCTAATGTTACCCAGCCTTCTAAAACTCAATCTGAGATGGTTCACTTACATTTTTCAGGTCTATATGCATGTCTTATTAAGGAAAAATCTTTAATTTTGAATCAGACAACTTAAAAGTTCAAATCTGAAAGAGGAAAATCTCCACTGAATTAAATACCATAAATTTTTATTATGAGTGTATGATGAGTGGTATTTTTCATAAAGTCAAGAAACATACATAAATCACCATACATTTTCTTTTGTCAAAAGAGCTCTTCCTCCTATTTTTTTTTTTAGAAAGGGTTTCTCTGTGTAGTTTTGTGCCTGTGGCTCTCGCTCTGTAGACCAGGCTGGCCTCAAACTCACAGAGATCCATCTGGCTCTGCCTCCTGAGTGCTGGGATTAAAGGCATGCACCACCACTGCCTGGTTTCTTTCTCTATCTTAACACACTAGCAAAGACTGAATATTTCATACCCCACAATTTTAATATATTTAGTTCATGAGTATTTTCAAAAGGTTATGTATTTCATGAATAGGAAGATGGCTAATGGTTTCTCTTGACTTATTATGGTACAATTGGCAAGGATTTTTGTACTCAGACCTTTTCATCAAGACCACTGTCTCCCAAGTAATGACATGGAGACTTATTATTAATTATAAAAGCTTAACTGATAGCGTAAGCTTGTTACTAACTAGCTCTTACAACTTAAATGAGGAAATTTTTATTAATCTACTTTTTATTTCATGGCTTTATTACCTTTATTCTGTACTGCCCATGTTGATTCCTCTCCGTCTGGCTGGTGACTCTCCCCTTCTTCTTCCCACTACCCTGTGTGCCTGAAAATTCTGCCTAGCCATCAGCCACTCAGCTTTTTATTAAAGCAATCAAAACGACACATCTTCACTGTGTATAAAAGATGATTCCACAAAATTTCCCCCTTTTGTCTAAATAAAAAGGAAAGGTTTTAATTCTAACATAATAAAACTATAAACAATAAGAACAATTATCGGGTATAAGAATTACATTCACCATATCTAGTCCATTTTTATTTTGGAATTTTGGAGAAAATACTATTATTTATCCTATCTTGGTGATTCCAAAGTTCTGTACCTAATTTGCCTTATATCTCAACTAAAAAACAAAACAAAACAAAACTATAACTATCTAGTCTTCAACTCCATCAAAGACCCCAAGAGGATATAATATTACCTGAGTAAACAGGAAGTAGAGTGCAAGCTACTTCCGAAATGACAGAGACATCTCTCTTCCTGGACAGTCACCCAATGTTTCTCTGCAATGTTAGAGCATCTGTCTTTGGCCTACAGGCCAAGAATATCTGACAAACTTTTCTGTGAAGCATGAATTTTTAAATGACTGTCCTACCTTGTCTTGGCAAAGTTTGACAATCACTTTCCTTTATGTCCTAACGGTCCAGTTTGGACAGCATACCATCAGCAGTCAAGGCAAGGGCAGGTTCTTGCTCAAATGACTAGCTTTTGCCATTATAAAAAGTATACTCTTTATGAAGGTTCTTTGATGCCCATCATCTATCTTTGAAGTAGATTGGAGGTACTAGAAACAGACATGTCTAACTGTCAAGAAAAGCTCTATATTATTAAAATATTTTAAATGTCATATTCTATAGGTTTTGAAGTATTTGAAGACAGTCTATGTGTCTAAAACATATTTCTGTAGGACCTTGAAAACATACCTAACATGACTATAAGTTTGATTGCTATAGATGACTGACTTCTAACCTGTATTTTTAAAAATATCCTAAATAGCTTTAAAAGACTAAAACTTTAAATTGCATTTAAATGAGCTTAGAAGATACAATATCTTAAACAAGAATAGAAATATATATATATAGTATAACAAAAATAACATTAAATTTGTATCAATATACAAAAGTCCATACCCATGTAAAATATTCGAGATTAGTAGTTTTCTTAGTTTGAAAGCAGATACAATAATCTACCCGTTTATCCTATCATTTCTATATTGTACCCCCCTTTTCTCTTCAGAAAGAGATAAATTGAATATCCTTTGTTCAGTTTTTCCTGATCATTACCAGTAAAACTTGTAACTAACCCTCCTAAATGATGACAAACATCATAACCAACCACTGACCAAAAACCACCTACTCCATCTCTTGGTAATGTCACTGTTGTCTTCTCTAGACTGCTTCTTGTTGTCAGGGGCACTGTCATCCTTAAGAGACCCTGAAAAAATTAAGATAATGATCAAGTCGTGGGGGAGCTAGCTGTTGTCCAGTGTTGGTGTGATGGAGTAATACAAGGCTTATCTAAAGTTCTGGCTGGCAATTCCCTTTCTTCTTTTTGTCAGTGTCCTGTGTACCTGAAAATCCTGCCTAGTTATTGGCCATTCAGTTTTTATTAAGCCAATCAGCATGACACATCTTCACAGTGTACAAAAAGACTATTAGATAAAAAAAGGGGGAAATGTTGTGGAATAATCTTTTTGTACACTGTGAAGAAATGTCATTGTGATCAATTTAATACAAGGTTAAACAGCCCTTAGTTAGGCAGAAGATATAGGTGGTACAGCCAGAAACAGAGGACGCTGGGAAAAAGAAAGCAGGATTGCCAGGGGATGCAGAAGGAGCAAGACGTGCTGGAAAACAGGTAAGCTATGAGACATGTGGCAATACAATTGATTAATAGAAATGGGTTAAGTTGTAAGAGCTAGTTAGTAACAAGCCTAAGCTATGGCCAAGCTTTCATTATTAATAATAAGTCTCTGTGTGGTTATTAAGGAGCTAGCATATAGGACAGAGAAAGCCTAGTACATGCTGCAGTTAAAATATTCTTAGTTAGACATTGAGTTGGGTCTATAGGTTTAGAATCTGCATAGATGATTAATATTGCTGGTTTCTCTAAAAATCAAGAAGTTTTTTTTACAGACTTGACTAAAATCCATCATTTTGAATGTTTCTTTTTCAGAATAAAAGGTATTAAGTCTTAAATGTTCAAAAGAAATAGAAAAAAAACCAGACTTTTGCATATGTTAACATTTGAAATTTTAGGAAAACAAAGAAAGGCAAAGAAACATGATCTTTAATCCCACTATGTTTCTGATCCAGGGAAGAAAACAAACTATTGGTGGAGAAAGAATCAATCATCAGTCATATCAATGGAATGTCCAGAGATATGAAAAGCTAGTATTGGGGGATTTTAAAGGATTGAGTAAGGATGGAAACTCTATGTGATACATAGAATTTTTTATTTAGGGATTTTCAGCAGCTCTTTTTTTCTTACTGGTAAATAACAGCATCATTGAAGTGGTTTTCTTTCACCCTACTTCCTCATACTTCTCAGAATAAATCTCCAATCCCATTTTCAGAGCAGGATAATCTATTGTCAAGTGTGGTTATTTTATCAGACATTGCACTTTAAAATATTCACAAAAACAGGTTTCCTCTGTGCATAGCTGAATAAGATCAAATGACCTAAAATATTAAAATATGATGAGAACTGTAATAAAAATAAGCACTAGAAGTATAGGGGTTGATAAAAAAAATAATCATAAAAGAACACAATGAAAACTTCTCCTGCGGCCTTCCTTGTGCAATGTATTTAATTACAGAGAGCTTCTCACCCACCAGGAAGTTCTAGAACAGTAAATTGTGTGGATCCTCACCTTGGGTTTCACCCTGAGTTTTCACTGGATGGCACTCTAGCTGAACTGTGAAGTATGAAGTGTCTAGCTGAACTGTGAAGTATGCTATAACCACTTCTCGGAAAGCTTTGTGTGGTTCTGTGGGTGTGTGGGTTGATAAATCTTCTTAAAGAGTTAGTCTATATTTCAATGGCATACTCACTCCAGCTTTCACTACTCATATACTCATGGGTGTGGTGCCATCCACTGGAGAGTGGTTCATCTACCAGGATCCACATCATTAAAGAAAGTAGATTCTCTCTCCTCAGTAGCCATCAACAGTCAACAGTTCCTCAGCTAGGAGGGAGGCCTAACGAATTCCTTTCCACTCTTTGATGGGCTGGTGACTGAATAGCTCTTGTACATGTCTTGTACAGAAATAAAGAATGCAAATTTGGGGAGGGTGGTGTGTATATCTTGGAGGAATTAGGAATGAGTACAGTGTGTGAACGTGATCAAAATTTATTGTATGCATGCATGAAATCTTCAATGAATAAAATATTATATTATGAAAAATTTTCTACTTATCAGAGTGCTCCATTTTTTAAGACAGATATATAAGAAGTTACCTATAAATAAGCACTTAAACTAAACGCCTTCATGTGGTAGAGAACAACTTGCCATAGACTACTTTTACACCCCTTTTTCCAACTTGTGGGATATGGCACTTTCATGTGCACCAAATGGCTCCCAGATATGACCACATTCAGATTGTTTGAAACTCTTTACTTGAACTCCTGACCATGTAACAGTGGTATGAACTCCTCTTGTAGCTCCAGTTCATGGCCATAATCAACAACTCAATACATTATAGGGATTTAACGCATAGCAATCAGTTTAGTTTTGTAACAAATTAAAAAGTGTTTATTGTCCCCACTTACAAGGGATGGATATTCATTAATATAAAGAAACATACTGTGTACCCTGTAGCATGAATCTTAGAAGGTCTTATTAATAAAATCAAACCTGAGACCAGGTATTGGTGAACACTGGAAGGTCAGAGAGACAGAACATGCCACAGCTATCTCACCTCGCTGGATCCTCAGCTGATCTTGTTTCCTCAGACTGGATGCCCCGAGCCCTCATCCAGAATGGGTCTCAGCTGAACTGCTGCTAGAAGCCTGAAAGCTTAACCAGCCACATGCTTCTCCAGGCCAAAGGCCTCTCCAGGGCAAATTGCCTCTAGTTTCTGGTCCTCACGCCTTATATATCTTTCTGCTTTCCACCACCACTCCCTGGGATTAAAGGTGTGCTTTCTGGGATTAAAGGTGTGTATCACCGTGCCTGGCCGTTTCCAATGTGGCCTTGAACTCACAGAGATCTAGAGGGATTTCTGTCTCTGGAATGCTAGGATTAAAGGCGTGTGCTACCACTGCCTAACCTCATGTTTAATATTGTGGCTGTCCTGTTCTCTGACCCCAGAAAAGTTTATTAACATACACAATATTTTGGGGAACACAATACCACCACAGTACCCTCTACCTGGTTCAGTGCAAGAAAATGCAGATTCATCTTATGAATTCCATTATCTCCATATACTCACCTCTGCTTTTTAGAACTCTTTCTCATCTATTTGGGGAGTTCAGAAAGATGCTTCAGTGGTTAAGAGCACTGGTTGCTCCTTCAGAGGACCCAGGTTCATTTCCTGGCATACATGGAGGCTAACAACCATCTGTAACTCTAGTTCCAAAGGATCCAAGACCATCTTCTGGTCTAGCAAACACAGATGAGAGGAAATGTTTGATGTTTGTCTTCCTTGTTGTGGGTTACCTCACTCAGAATGATTGTTCCCAGTAACATCCATTTACCTCTGGATTCCATAATTTCTTTTTACTAATAGGTTAATAACATCCTATTATATAATATACATTTTCAATTATTCATTCTTCAGTGGATGGACATCTAGGCTGTTTCCATCTCTAGGTTACTGTCAATACAACAACAATGAACATGGGAGAGCAGGTATCCCTAGTATAGGATATGGATTCCTGTCCTCAGGAGTATATACTCAGGAGTGTTATAGCTGGATAACATGTTGTATCTCTTTTTAAATGTTTTGTGGAAACTTCATGCTGACTTCCATAGGGGCTGCATCAGTGTGCATTCCTACTAGTTATGAGTTCCTTATTGCGTTGATTTGTTTTCTTCCAATTTTCAACCCTGAAAGGCTCTTCATAGATGGAATGCTTATGTTTGCCAATATACTATCATCACTGTGGGTGGGGACTGTTAGGTAGGTGAAAGAGTACACCCCACAGAACAGAGTAGATTAGATGCAGGCATGGCAGAAAAAGTCTGTTGACAGATCAAAGGGAAATTGTCCCTGGTGTAAGCCTTGAGAGCATTCCCAAACAGTAAATGTATATAACATGATGGGCTGAGACCTCTTCATTGGAGCAGTCATTCCTCAGTTAAAGTAAGCCACTATCCATGAGATTGTAAATGATCATAGATCAGATTGGTCAGTTCAAGCACAGGCTGACTTTTCAGGCTAACCTTGGCGGTGATATTCAGTTGCTCTGTTACAGTTACCCATTATTTTTGAGGATGTGTTCTGGACCAGACTTATATTTGAGCATAGGATCTCCTTTTGATCACCCAATGAAGGATTTCCTTCAACACAGGGGTTAGTAATTACTGAGAGGGCATGCAAGGCTGTTTCACGGTGTTGGCAACATTCTCTTTCTTAAGCTGGGTGATGGCTACATAAGTGTACTGAATTTGTGGCTATTTACCAAGTTTCACCCCTACAATCCATGCGTGTTTTTGCACAACTAGTATTTCAAAAAATATAAGTATGGAGGCTGATAAGATGGCGCAACAGGTAAAGGAGCTTGACAGCAAGCCTTATAACTTGAGTTCAATGCCCAGAGAACCCACATGACAGAAAGAGATAATGGGCTACCTCAAGTTGTCCTCTGATCTCCATGTGTGCACTGTGGTACACACACACACACACACACACACACACACACACACACACACATACGTGATTTAAAACATTTTTAAAATGTGTATATTATGTAGATTTAAAAAGAACAAACTGGTTCTGAAACTTAATCATGTGTCTTTAAAGAAACAGAATATCCTTGCTACTTCTCATAAAGCATAGAATATGTATTGAAAAAGAAAAGACAAAGATTCAACAGTAGGTGGACTAGGGACCTTCAGAAGTATTTAAACATGTTTCCCACAAAAGGTTTCCTGTTTTCTTCTAATGAAAATTATCGTGGTGTAGCAGATGATCAGTGCTGAAATATTTAGAAGGCAATTACAGTGAAGAAAATCCCAACCAACACTATTTGAAATCCACCTGAAGATCTCTTTCTGAAGAGCAGAAAGGAAAGGACAATGGATGGCAATCTGCACGAGATCATGCTCAAGCTTGTTAGTGGGTCAGCTTGCCTTTATGCAGAAGGGTTTGAAGATGATAACACACTCAGTTAACTCCTTGATATCAGTCCAGTGGAGAAAGCCCATGTCATGGCAGAGCATGGCTCTATGTTGGGAAAGTGTAGATGAGTATATCTTCATTAAGATGCATTCTGGGAAGGAAAGGGAGCCTGTTCAAAACAAGAATGCATACTATATTGTGATATAATAAATATGCCCTCTTATTACTCCCTAGTTCCTGGTCAGAATGTTCAAAATCCTTATACTTTCTGAAGTGGTAACAGGGAAATTATAGCAGGAATCTTAAAAGGTCTTATTAATAGAAACAAACCTGGAGCCAGGTATTGGGTTAAAGCTGGAAGATCAGAGAAGCAGAACAGGCCACAGCTACCTCACCTCACCAGTTCCTCAGCTGATCCTGTTTCCTCAGACTGGAAGCTTCTGTGTCCTCATCCAAATGGATCTCAGCTGAACTGCTTCTCAAAAGCCTGAAAGCTTAACCAGCCTAGTTCCTGGTCCTCACGCCTTATGTACCTTTCTGCTTTCTGCCATCACTTCCTAGGATTAAAGGTGTGAGTCACCATGCCTGGCTGTGTCCAGTGTGGCTTTGAACTCACAGAGATCAGGATGGATCTCTGCCTCTCAAGTGATAGGATTAAAGGTGTGTGTGCCACCATTTTCTGGCCTCTATGTCTATCTAGTGGCTGTTCTGTCCTCTGACCCCAGATAAGTTTATTAGGATGCACAATATATTGGGGGACATAATATATCACCACAGGAAACAGGATGTTTTTGTTTCTCAAAAAAGGTCCTTCAGGTCCTGGTTGAGTTTATTCTAAGGAAGTGACTTTTGTGAAGCCCTGAGAGATGGTGAGTGGGTTGCCGAGAAAACCAACCGGATGGTTATAGGGTGGAAGATTTTTGCTCCACCCTCCAACCTCTGTGGAAGGGAAGAGACTAGAGACAGAGTTAATGACTCATAATCAGTACTCTAATCAATTGTACTTGCATACTGTAGCCTTCATCAAAATCCCTCCGTGAAGGACCTGGAGAGATTCTGAGCTACCAAACTGGGGCAAGTGCTAGACTTCACCCTGGGTCTTTTTCTCATCTCCTTGACCATTTGCATTAAGGTAATAGATGTCAATAAATATTTAGGGGACATTATAGCAGACTTTTGGAAGGGAATACTGTAGAAACATCCAATGTGTAGCTGGCCAGTCTCTTCTCTTGAGTTATTTCTATTAGATGTTTGGTCACGTACATAAGAACAATAACTGATGTAGGCTTTCTTGAAAACACACAGGGTATTCTTTTTCTTTTCAAGTTCACTAACTCAAAGGGAGCCTTTATTCTTCTGGTGATTCCTCTTCACAGTTGACAGCAGTATAGCCTATTCAAATCCTTAAGATGCCCAGGCAACGCTGAATCTGTACACAGAATGTAGCCAAAGCATCTGTTTGGGGTCTATGTACTAAGAAAGATGGAGTACTATTACTCGTGTTCTCCTGATGTGCATGGGTTTCCAGAGTGCAGCTTCAGCTTGGTTGTTTAAGCACACAGAGAGGCCATGAGAAGAACAGAGCCCAATGATGTATGTTACAAAGGGATAGAAAAAAAGCCACCCATTCCGATGTCCTGTTCCTTCTCATCTCAGTCTTCTATTAGTGTACCAGCCATGTGTTAGCAACCTTGAGTGTTTTAAACAAATTAAGCTACTGTTCCTCTGGCTGATATCAGGGGAAGCAGAAGAACTGTACTGCAAAGAATAATCATGGCATGAGAATAATGTGGTTGTTGTATTAAATCATTAAGTTTTAGAGGAATTTATTATTTAGCAACAAAGCATTAATTATATCAAAACTAGTATTGCCTTATATCCTCAACTGCAAGGACAGAAGAAGTGTCAAGCTGTCTTTAGGGACTATGTAAATATAAGGCCTCTGTATGGTGGTATTGTGTTCCCCAAAATATTGTGCACCCTAATAAACTTATCTGGGGTCAGAGACAGAACAGCCACTAGATACAAAGGCTAGAAAATAGTGGCACAGACGCCTTTAATCCTAGCATTCCAGAGGTAGAAATCCGTCTGGATCTCTGTGAGTTCAAGGCCACACTGGAAACTGCCAGGCATGGTGACACACACCTTTAAGCCCAAGAAGTGAGCCTTTAATCCCAGGGAGTGATGGCAAAAACAGAAAGATATATAAAGTGTGAAGACCAGAAACTAGAAGCATTTGGCTGGTTAAGCTTTTAGGCTTCTAGCAGCAGTTCAGCTGAGATTCATTCTGGATGAGGACTCAGAGGCTTTCAGTCTGAGGAAACAAGACCAGCTGAGGAACTGGCAAGGTGAGGTAGCTGTGGCCTGTTCTGTCTCGCTGATCTTCCAGCATTCACTCCAATAACTGGCCTCAGGTTTGATTTTATTAATAAGAACTTTTAAGATTCATGCTACACCTCTGTCTCCATCTCAGTGTAGGATGAATTGCTAAATGGTCTTATTAATTTAAAGAAAAACCCCAGAGCCAGATATTGGGGTAAAAACTGAGAGATCAGGGAAGCAGAAAGAAGCCAGCCACATTCTTACCACTAGAAACCCTCAGCCAAAGAGAGCTGCTTCCTGTATACCCAGGCCTATATTCTTTCTGTGTACTCCATCTCACTTCCTCTCTCTGCCCAGCTACATCACTTCCTCTTTCTGCCCAGCTCTATTACTTCCTGTCTGTCTGCACAGACCTCTAGACCTGTATGGTTAACTAGTTCTGGGAATAAAGGTGTGGACTACCACGCCTGCTCTGTTCCCAGTATGGCCTTGAACACAAAGAGATCTGGATGAATCTCTACCTCCTGAATGCTATGATTAAAGGCATGTGCTACCATTGCTTGACTTCTATGTTTAATATAGTGGCTTGCTTTTTCTTCTGATCTCCAAGTAAGCTTTATTTATTAGAGTGCAAATAAAATATCACCACATCTCAGTTCTCCCATCTCAGCATATCAGAGGTGGATCTAGCTAAAGAGTTAATTAGGATGGCTATTTCAACAATGGTTCTTCCCAAGTCATTTATCTTCATCAGAATAAAGATGCTGAGTTTCAGCCATGGATTCCTACCTGATTATGTGACAATATGATTCATGACCATGGCAGTATACTGGTCTCATATATATCATATATCATAAAAATTATCAAGTCTTGGAATAGAAAAGAAATACCCTCAACCCTTTAGATAACTTCCCTCTATATCTCTTGAGGTCAAACAAATACCAAGGCCTCCCAGATGGGTTAGCTATCCTGACACTCAAAGCAAACCCAAATTCTTACACGTTGATGTTAATCTAATATTTCATTTATGATATCAGAGACACATTAGAGTACATAATCAACACAGATAGAATGAAGCCTAAGTACCCTACAATAAGCATTTGTTTGGATATTTTGGACACTTCAGTATAAGGGCTTTCCTCAATAAGATCCTTAAGCCAGGATCACTGAAGTCAAGCCCAAGTGAGCAAGGAGGGTCTCAGAAACTGATCCTTACTCTTCTTCTCAAAATTTTATTCATCTTCTTTTATTCTGTTTCTGTTTTGTAGACTGAATGGTTCTTCCAGTCCATTTTGTTTTAAAGAAAATAGATGTACCAATCTCATCCGCTCACACTCAGGTCCAAATGCACAAAGCCTTTTACAAAAAGATGTGTTAAATAATTCAATGAGCAGATTATTATTGCAGTGAATTAAACAAATGGACGTGGTATGTCTCTAATACCCTTGTGTGAAGCCTGTTTAATTCTATAATCCCACTGGATGCAATGTTCTTAAATGAACACTCTTAACTTGTGGTTTTTTTTTTCTATTCTGTTTAGAAACATAATAGGTGTTGAGAAACATTTGTTAAGAAAACATTAATTCTATTTGCAGATTCTTAAGGAGAATATTAGGAACATAGAATTTGAATTCTCATGTATGTAATTTGTTAATATAATTAGAACAAAATAGAGTTAGGTACTCTCAGATCTTTCAGTGTTAATTAAAAGGCCAATAACTTGATGGCTATTAAAACTTAATTAGTGGGGCTAATGCTCCTACAGCTGAGCCATTGTCATTTACTGATCACCTAATTGGGTCACTGTCTTTATGTCAGGCAACTCTTCATCAGCAAAACTGCCTGAGATGTGCAGTCCCTAAGTTTTAGATGGTATGTCCTTTGGCTCATGCATTGCATTCTTATCTGGGGATTTCCTGGCAGTCAGCACCACTCCTTCAAACTATGTTCCCTGAGGGATTTTTACTGTCATTGATTTCCCTACCACCCTAAATCAAAGTCATGATTTCTAAGTAAAAAAAAAAAAAATCATATACCTGCAGAAAAATGAAAATAGATGCCTCAAGCTCTGTTTGATAGAATTAAATTGTTTTAAGTAAGTTTATCCCAGAGTAAGCTTATGAAAGTGAACTGTGAGCATCAAGAGGGTTAATGTCAAGAATGGGCAGGATGGCGTCAAACAAGGGTTGATCCATTTTACAATGACAGGAATCCATAGGCACATTGGGCACTCTGGAAGGGTGTGAGGGTGTCGCTATTTTATTCTTAAAGCCAGAAAATAAAGTGAAAGGATAAAAAAAAAATTCTTCCTTTTCTTACAGAGCATAATTCAGGGTTGCTCCTGGTGTAACTCTCTTGGAACAATATAGGAATGAGGAATGCTATCATGTCATCATATTTCAACTTACAAAAAGTGAAACATTGAAGAAGTGCTCACCAATTGTAAAATATCTATCACTAAATATTATGTTAAAAGAAGAGAAAGCAATCTGACTCAAACTTCAATCAAGGAGTTAGTGTTTATGTTTATAACATTAAAGTTTTGACAGAGTAGAACTGTTCAACAAATAACCCTCCAACCCAGTAATTTTCAGCCATGGCCATTTATCACTTAATTATGTAAAAGGAAGCATGGGTCTGAGAGTCAGCTGGTCCTAAGATGGGCTTAGCTCCAAACTGTGGATTTAGATTCAGGTTGACTTTTATCATCCCAATCTGTAACCTAAGACTAAAATACTGGCACCATTTGAAACATAATTTCCATGGAGAAGGCAGGAGTTCAAAAGAGGCTTGGGTAATGCCAACACATCTGAAGCCTTAGCACAGTGTGCTATGCTGTGTCCCATAGCACTCTGCAGGCTTTGGCAATCCAATGGCTAAGTTCAATACTGATATAGTGGTGGCATATATTTCTCTTTTGAGGAATAGAGAAAGGAATAATCATAAGGGGTTATCATAAAAGAAAACAGCTATGCATTATCTATTACTCCTGTGTGTTCAGACAAGAAGCACGGAATCCAATCCACAGAACGTTCTAAACAAGTACATCAGTTTTCTAGAACTAAAAGGAGTCGGGGAAGATGCTGGTAAACATTGCAAGAAAGTAGTTAGCCAACTCTAGACACTACATAGCAATGGTTTGTTTCATTCCATGTACAAACTGTAAGACAATAAAAGTGGAAGGATAACAGACAAATATAAAACTCAGATATGATCAGATATCTTAAGTAAATGCAAAGGGTGGTCTGTTGGTCATAATTTGAACATATCAAATAGAAGTGTTGATGATATCTGAATAATGATTACATATCCAATGATATAGGGAAGCAGTAATTTGTTATATTTAGTAAATCAATAGTCACCACAGCTTTCAAAATAATATCATAATGTTGCAGAAATAGAACATGAACTGTTAAAGAACTGGATGAGATATATTTCAAATTATTGTGAGGATGGTTAAGAATAAGAAGGCATAAAATTTTTTAATTAATTGATCAATTAATTTTTCCCAGCCTTATCACAGTTTCCCCTCTCTCCTTTCCTCCCAGTCCCTCCCCTAACCTCCCCGACTCCTCCTCATCCACTCTCTCTCTCTCTTCCCTTCAGAAAATTGCAGGTCTTCCATATATATATATATATATATATATATATATATATATATATATACATATATATCAGCCATGGGCTATCAAGATGTAGCAAGACTAAACAACTCCTCTTCTATTAATGCTGGACTAGGCAACCCAGCAGGAAGGAAGGGTCCTAGGAGCATGTAAAAGCGTAGAGACAGCACCCACTCACTCTGCCAGGGGTTCTACAAGAGGCCACATAACTGAAACACATGTGCAGAGAGCCCAGGGCAGTCCCATGCAAGCTCTCTGGTTGGCAGTTCAGTTTCCATGAGCCCCCATGACCCCAGGTTAGTTGACTCTCTGTGTTTTCCCCTGGTGTCCATGGCCCCTCTGCCTCCTATAATCCCTCATCCCACTCTTTCAAAGAATTTCCTGAGATCCACCTAATGTTTGGCTTTGCATCTGTTTCCATCAGTTACTAGGTGAAGCCTCTCTGATGACAAATGGGCTGGGCAACGATCTATGAGTATATCAGAATATCATTAGGAATCATTTCATTGACTTTTTTTTTTGGCTAGTCATGTTTGGTTCTATCCTAGATCTCTCCACTGTCCAGCCTCTGAGTCCTGGCCCTCTAGGCATTGTCAGGGATGGGTTCCCTCTCATAGTATGGGTCTCAAGCTGGACAAGTCATTTGTTGGCCACTCCCAAAATTTCTGTGCCACCTTTGTCCTTTTTTTGGCATTTTGTAGGCAGGGCAAATCATAGGTCAGAGGTTATGTGGCTGGATTGAGGTCCCAATGCCTCCACTGGAAGTCTTCCCTGGTTACAGGATATGGAGACCTAAAAGTTTTTTAAGGGTGATGTGTATTTTGCTGCACTATTCTCTTGCTCTTTATTGAGTTATTTGAAATTTTATGTACCAGACAAGCAAACAGAGAGGAAGAAGAGAAGGACAGGAGGAGAAGGAGAAAGAAAGGAAAGGAAACAGGGAGGGACAGAGAGAAGAGGACAGGAGGAGAAGTGAGAGGGGAGAGATGGGAAGGGAAAGGAATGGAGGGGAGGAATACAGGACATTTCTTTATACCAGACGGGTATGAATGCCACTCACGCTACTGTACTCTTTTGCCTGAATACTAAGTGTATACCATGTGTTAAGGTCAATAACCATCCATCTCAGTATGAAGGTACAGAAACTGACAACAACAACAACAAAATTTGTGAATTTCAAAGACCAAATGTTATAAATTTTAAAGCACGTTCCTTAAGAAATAATACAGTATTTAAAAACAGCAAGAACTTACCTCAAAATGAGCTGTGCTTAGGTGCTGTCAACAAATAGCTCCTTTAATGGTCATGCATGTGGCATACATGGCAAGGGAACTCATTTAACTGGTAAAGGGTAAAGAAGCTCTTTAACCCATAGACAGCTACAGTTTTATTTCCTCTATGGAAGGAAACAAAGTGACTCATGAATGCAACTGTATTTTCTTAAGTGAATGGCAAGTACACGCTGAAAACCCCAATGTCATTTGAGATTCTCATCAAAAGGAAAGGTGTTTTTAGGAGCCACGAAGAAAATGGAATTGCAAGGGAACTGCCATTTTAAAAGACAACCGTAGACATAGGGAACAAATATTATCTTCCATGCAAGAAAACATGTATGGCTACACCTGCATAGCCTTTCAACCCACAGTGAAGGAGATCATTATGTCTTCCTAGAATTTTATAATAACATGATGATGATGACGATGAGACACCTGAGAAGCACTCAGAGAAATCATTGGCCACAAGTACCTGCCTAAATTGCTTAATGTTCCTCAGACTTACATTGCATTGAAAGGATACATTGCTAGAAATGGGTTACCAGCTTGATTTCCACACCAGGAAGGTTTTGGAGCCATTAGGAACTGCGGTGTATCGTCATGCATCATGTACTAGATGAATTTGTGTGCAGGTACACAGACATAAAGGGGTGAAAACATAAGAAAGTCATTTTATTTATTGCTCAAAAGACAGCAGTTGTGAATAATTTGGATATTTTTCTAATATCTCATTTGTAGAGAATTCTTGAATCTACTCAGAGCTGATGACTTTCAGCCTTGCTACTAAATATTTTGACTATAGCCCAGGTTGGTATCAATTTCTAGTGGAGTTTGTTCTAGCTTTAGGATATCAGCAAATGTTACAAGAAGAATGCTAGGTTTGATGAACGTAGATCCTTAAGCCATAAGACTCATAATGATTAGCTGACCTTGGCCATATAGTGTAATTTTTTGTACATCATTTTTCTCTTCTCAGAGCATAAAATAGTTCACCCTGGAATGAAAATTCTATAAATTTAGGTCAATAGGTACTATTAAAGCAGGAGTTCAAAGATTTTGGCTTAATCTAAATTATTAAACAAACACTAATAGACACAAATGAATTTTGAAAATGGAAAAAAAACACTATAAAACAGTAAAGTCAAAGATGCATCAGCACTTTTTTTTGGCTAAAATAAATTATTTTCAAATGTTTCAATAGTGTTTCCCAAGGGTCTAGGAAGACCTCTTTACTGATAATAATGAAATCTAATTGAAGAAGATGTGGAACTACTGCAATACAGAATGGTTTCAACATGACATTGTTTGGACCCACAAAGGTCACAAGTTACTAAATGAGAAGGGATATTCTAAGGTGCCTAGCATACTGTTCCCAGTCTAAAACATTGTCATGAAAGAGGATATTCTATGAACCAGGATGCATGAAAATAGAATAGTACACGTTGGAAAATGAAACGTTTACCAGAGGATGATATTTCACTGGGTTCTAATAACTGTTTAGAACTGACAATAACTGACATTTTTAATTCATGGAAATGGATTATAGAAACCTTAGGCACCACAAAGTGAGCAGCTAGTCTCTCACTTTAAATGCCATAGAAGCTGTGCCACTTTTCCTGCATAGCTTTGATTCACAGCCACACAATCCATATTTCATGCACAAATGAGTGGAATCAGAGGGAATGTGTATGTTCTTTATGTTTCTGGCACCTAGCTGCCACTTTCAGTCCAAAATATTCTCAAGTCTGGCCAACTTTACTCAGCACATTGGAAGAATCATTCTCTCTTGGCGAGATTCTCAGTAAGTATTTTCGGGTGCAGAGAGAAAGGTTTTGTTTACAAATTCATATGGGAGAAAGATCAAAATCCAAACTCAAAACAGTCAAAAACTCTGCTGCACATGGAGTCACACCTCCAGCTTTGGAATGAGAACTGGCTGCACTCAGTGAGAAGGGTAATTTTCTTTTTCAAGCCAAGCAGTTTTCCAGATAGAGAACATGCTTGCAGTACACTTGCGTGCGTGCGTTGGTATCGTTCCCCAGTTTTGCACAGAGAATCCTGTATTCTGCTGAGGACATGCATAAAAACACAGCTGCTGCAAGCAAGGAGAGGCTAAAACCACAGGACTCATGAAGGCTACACGGAGATGATCAAGCCAAGTGTTTTGCCAGGTCGGATCCCATCTCAGAGCTATCTAACCTAAAGCAAAATGGCACAAGTATTGGTGAAATTATTAAGGCCACTCCACGTAGTTAAAAGGGAGGTTTATTTAGTGGCATAACTTACAAATGAAGGGATAGGTAGGTTACAGGGTCTGGGGAAGACAGCGCAGTCTGGCGGTGTTCTCTGGAGAACTCTGCTCGGTCTACCTCTAGCGTCCAGAGTCCAGGCTACCCACTACACACAGGTCTGACTGACAGATCATCTTCCATTTCTATGAATTAAAAATGGCAGTTATTGTCAGTTCTAAACAGATATTAGAACCCAGTAAAGTATCATCCTCTGGTGAATGTTTCATCTTCCAAGGTGTGCTATTCTATTTTCATGCATTCTGGTTCATAGAAAATCCTCTTTCATGACAATGTTTTAGACTGTAAACTGGGAACAGTATGCTTGGCAAGAATAAGACAGGCTTTTAAATAAGCTTCAATCCCAGCCACTGTTTTTTTCTGGGGATAATGAAAGAACAGAACAAAAACCTAGGTGAGTGCAAATATCTGTACTTCAAAATCACCATAACTGAATTTCTATCTTCTCATCAGTTAAATGAAGATAATAATTATTTACAGTTATTTAAAGCCTAAATGGAATTAAACTAATATATGTATACATATATACATATACTCGGTATATAAATATCTACGCAAATATTTAGATTTGCACATCTATATTTGAATAATGTGCATACATAATGATTTACCAGAAGGAAAAATAATGTGATGGTAAGAGAACTGAAAAGTGTGCCCCATCACTAAGAATCACAAAGTAAAATTCAGAGATAGAGACAGGCAGACATAGAGACCTACAGGAGCAAGCAGTAAGAATGGGACTGGTAGATGACAGAGGCTCCCTAAACAGTGCTTATTATCATTTTCAGTATGCATTTATTCAGCTTTCACTCACAAATATTTTTGAATAGCACTTATGTGACAGGAGACAAAGTAGTAAACAATTCAGTCATTGAATTGAACAACTTTATTCCATAGTGTAGAAAACATGTCACATGAATATTTTACATCAGCCAGTGATATTCTCAGTGGGTAAAGGAGATGCTCTCAGACCAAAGGACTGAGTTTGATGTCTGAATCCCACAAGGTGGCAGGAGAGACCCAAATCCTCCAAGAGCGGTTCTCTGAATTATACTATGGTATACACTATGGCATACACACACACAACACACCCCTAAATTAATAAATTTTAAATGATAAGCTACTAAATGTTAAAAGTGTATAGATAAAATAGTTAAACAAAAGAAAGACATGAGAAGTCCAGAGTTCTATGTCAAAGGACAATTGAAGCAAAGAAAATTAATGATCAGAATTTTTGGAGTACATTCTGTAGATCACATAGTATACTGACATACAGACCTCATGAGATCAAAATCAACAACCAATCTTCAAGAATTGAGGTTCTGGTCTACTCTAATGCATGAGCTGCTTGCCATAGTGACAGCTCACTTAGGACCTAGGCAGCACAGTTTGGAGATTGGAGCACAGAGTCAGACAAGCAGAGTAAAAAATTAGAAAATGAAGGATAAAGGTGTTCGTGTCTTGGATGTCAATGGCAATAGGACCCCATGCAACAGGGAACATACCCCATATGTTGTTGTGGAGTACTAGTTTAAGATGTGTTACATTTGTTTGTGTTGTGGAATATTTGTATAATGATGCAAAGATGTGCTTCATTCTTTTATGTCCCATTTGTTTAACTCTATAAAGCTGTGTTACTTTGCCTGTCTAAAACACTTGAATGGTCTAATAAAGAGCTGAACAGCCAATAGCTAGGCAGGACAAATAATAGGTGGGGCTGGCAGGCAGAGAGAATAAATAGAAGAGGAGAAGAAGGAGGGGCGAGAAAAGGAAAAGGAGAGGAGGAAACCAGGGACAGCCCTCCGTCTACACAGTTGGCCATGTAGTAAGAAGGAAAGAGAGACATATAGAAAGGAAAGGTAAAAGCTCAGAGGTAAAAGGTAGATGGGATAATTTAAGTTAAGAAAAGCTGACTAGAAACAAGCTAAGCTATGGCCAGGCATTCCTAAGTAAGAATAAGTCTCCATGAATTTGTCTGGGAGCTGGGTGGCAAGCCCAGCAAAGAATTAAAATAAAAACCAAATACAATGTGTGGTTTATAAAAGATAACTAATGGCTCAGTGTGTAGAACTGGCTGAATTGTAGAGAAGCCTGGAGAAAGCAGTGCCAGTTAAGATAAATTATAGTCATCAATATGAGAAGTGGTGGTGACTCCTAATAAGAGAGTTATTCCTTGGAGAAAACTGGTTTTTCCTTTCCCAACAGGTATCAGTTAGAAATACCTTTCAGCTAGTGGTGGGAATTTCTTTTCTACTTCTCTTTCTCAGTAGTAGAATTTTGTCTG
>CABHPH010154789.1:0-10472 GCA_902168325.1 Peromyscus nudipes
TTTTTATTTATATATAATAAAAATCTAATTTATTTTATTAATCTAGAAATCAAATATAAACAAAAGGAAGGCTGTTTAACATTTCTTTTGCATTTCTCTGTAGCATTCCAGCCTCTGAACTTCTTCAGTTGAAGGCGGAAAATGGCTGGGACAACCAGGGAGAGAATTTTGGGTTGTAAATATGAGCTGATGAAGTAACTCTTGCTCAAGGCATCTTCAGTGACATCATGGCTGCCGGCGGATGAATTTAAAACACGTTTTAAATTTTTCTACATATATTAAAGGTACTAATATGTGTGGAGTGACAAGAGAGAAAGAATTTAGAAATACAGATAAGAGCTGTGAACTTGAAGTTGCTGCTTTAACAAGGATTTCAAACCCAAGGGTTCTTTTTCTGGAGGCTCCATGGTGAGACGGGCCATCGATGAAGTCAGTCTTCTTTGGCCTCATTATCTGAACTTTGAAAATAGATAATTTTCAGGAACAGAATTTCATCTTAATAAAATCTCTGCTGCTGGTCTTTTTTTCATCTGTTTCATTTTATACACAAATGAAAATAAACATATTAAAATATGAACTTCAACATGGCTGACAGTAGTTACATATCAAACCACAGAGCTACTGCTCTCTAAATAGCCTCCTCCTTCCCTTCCAGGTTTTCAGGACCTTTTCTCCAGATTCATTCTCTCTTTCTCTCTCTCTCTCTCTCTCTCTCTCTCTCTCTCTCTCTCTCTCTTTTAAAATCTACTTAAAGGGATGGGGCCTGATAAGATCAGTATTACTTAGATGCAAATATCTGATAAGACATCAAGGGTCACCTGTCCCAGTACATGTTTACCAAGGGTCAAAGACTTGAAAGCAGAAGAATGAATCTGTAGCTGTGGTATTCTAGGAATTAGCTACTTCTTGAGTAGGCACTCCTTGCTCAGTTCCCCATACTTTTGTGTCTCAGAGGTGTAAATAGTCCTCAGCGTTCTGGTTAGTCTACCAAACACCGGAGTGCTAAGGAGCATTTTAAAATTGGGCCTTTTTTTCTGTGTCGTCTCAGGATGCTTTTGTTTAGTTTATGTTTACGTGTGTGGTGTGTGTTTCAACTTCTGGACCAGCCCCTCACTGTCCCCACTTTGCCTAACAGCTGATACAGAAGTCGGCTCCCCTAGCAACAAGTGAGCCAGGTAAAACCAGTTTTGTAGCTTGGAAAATTAGGCTTAATGGCTTATTTCACATCAAAAAGTGTTGGAAGCCAGGCATGGTGGCTTCAGGCTGTAACCTGAAGCTGAGACAGGGTTGTCGGTTGTAGGGTTGAGGCTGGCCTCTGTTCCGTAGTGAATTCTAAGGTAGCCTGGGCTACAGTGTAAAGCCTCATCTCAAGCAACAAATGAAACAACAAAGCAATGAAGAAAGAGAAGATTCTGGCCCTGGTAGTCTTTCAACTTGAGTCAAAAAAGCTGCTGGTTTGGAGGGTAGACTCTCTGGCCGGGGTGGAGACCTGACCTTCCAGCTGAGCTCCTTCCAGCACTCTGGCCAAGAGCCGACCCCCAAGAAGGTGGTCTCCTTCTCAAGCCATGCCAAGATCATTTATTCCTTAATGAAACACTGGATTTCCTGTTCCTTCTTTGCTTCTCTTTTCTAAGCATGCTTTCTTCCACACCTTGTTCTTCACCCCCACTTCCTTACCCGGTTTCCCTCGCCTCCCTCCTTTCTCTCCTGACTGGGTCTTTTGCACATGCTGTGAACAGCATGGTGTCTGATCTTTTACATCACAGGTTAAAAGGTAAGTATGAGTAGACTGAGTGTCAGAGGTTAAAGCTGTACCGGGCAAGGACTTTGACAATCAGACTCCAAATCTCCCTGTTCTGACCAGAATGGAAATTTGGAAATTCAGTGTGGTGGGGGAAGGGGAGATGGGGATTGTTTTCACCTTTGGGTGCTAGCAGTGTGACCAAACAACAGACAAAGACACTATGTCCTTTTTATTTCGGAAAATTGACTATAGTAGTTATCCACTTGTTTAATGTTTGTTTTTTGATTTTGTAGAAAGCATAAATGAAACGCCATCGCAGACATCTGAAAAGCAGGTAGCTATGAGAAGAGGCCTACTCTGCTCAAATGTGTTACTCTTTAGGGGTCTGGATCAGATTCGGTTTCTCTGTCAGTTAAAGAATTAGAAGGTAGCCTAGAAGGTAGCCGGGCGGTGGTGGCTCATGCCTTTAATCCCAGCACTTGGGAGGCAGAGCCAGGCAGATCTCTGTGAGATCCAGAACAGGTACCAAAACTACACAGAGAAACCCTGTCCTGAAAAAAACCGAAAAAAAAAAAAAAAAAAAAAAAGAATTAGAAAGAAGCACAACAAATGGATGTGGGAAAATCTCAAACCGGGCAACCAGAATCAGACAGTAAGGAAGGCTTTTATTAGGGGCGAGGAACTGTGAGTGCACACACACAGCAAGGCACACAGACAGAAAGCTTGTCTACTTCGTAGAGGGGGAGCCCGAAATCTGCTCTCTCTTTGAGAGCTAGGAATTTTCAGGGTCATTGAGGGGTCTTCCTCCCTTAAATTATGGTTGGTTAATTTGAGCAAAGACAAGGATACTGATAGGCCCACACCTTTGGGGCAAATATGGCTGTTACCAGGCCTTGAACTTGTTGGGCAGTGCTTGGGTAGGGTGAGGTGTGGGGTGGGGGCTATTGGCCAGATGGTTTTTCATATTTATTATCTATCCATGGTCCCTCTTTCTGCCTGCCTACCTGTCTAATTCATAATCTCCCCTCAACACACACACACTCTCTACCCACCTCCAAGGTGGGCGGGCTTAAGATAGTGCACTGACCCTTGTCCTTGCTTGCATGGGTTCCCATTTTTTGTTATAGGATCCCTTTGGAGAATGACATAGTGCCCCCTTGTGGAAGATGGGAGCTATCACAACAGTAACAGCTCTGAAAGTTCACTCTCTTCAGATTTATTCGTCTTAACAAATATCTATGTGGAGAAGACATTAATTTGTGCTGGGTGATCTGCAGGATATCATCACCAAAATAAGATGTTGTTTCCAACATAAAAATTACAGTATTGCTGAGACATAAGAGTGGAAACAGCCAAGAATATGCCTTGTGCACATTGGAGTGCAGAGAAGAGCCAGAGCAGAGCAGGGTCATATAAAGAGGGCTGTGTCCCAGGAGGTCCACACCTTGTTGGGCACTGGGGAAGCCTGTCTAGAGTGGATGACTTTTGCTGGTGGAATCCTAAGAAGCGGTTAGGTGCAGAAATGGAAGCACAAAAGAGAGAAAACAACAACAACAACAACAACAAAACCAACAAATCACTACCAATAAACAGAATAACAAATCCTTCTTGTATTGAAAGAGTTAATGGTTCAACTTAAACATTTAATACACATTTTGTGCAACTACTCTAGCATTTTTCCCCCATGTGTTAATATCCTGAAAGCTTCATAAAAGAAAAATGTCATAGGCCTTTTGTAAACTCTGGAGTGGGGCAAGCCTGGGCTACATGAGATTTTGTCATATACACACAACAACAAAACAACCCTCAAACTCACAAACAAATAAACAAACAAAAAATCCAACCACTCCACAACCAACTGGGCAAACAGAAAAATTTGGAAAAAAAAAACAAAAAAACAAAACACTGGAATAGTCTAGTAAAGGATTAGAGAGAAAGAGAGAGAGAGAGAGAGAGCTGTGCCATATTTTGGGAGATAAATGAGCAGACATCTTGCATATTGATTAAAAAGATGGGAGAGCTAACTGGAAGGTGAAGGAGAGAGAATGAATCCCCAGTACTACTAGTGGTTTTCGGCCTTACTGGGGTCTGTGATGTGCCACTTTCAGACGAGAGAGACTACAGAATAAAAAGTTGAGAATTACTGTTTGAGGAAAAGTGACTAAAACTATGAGGAAGACTGAGAACTCCCAAGGAGAATTTGTAACCTGCCGTGAACCATGAACTGAGGAGCTTGCCTTCAGGCCATTATTGAGGCTAAAAGGAAGGTATTTTCACAAGGGCTGGTGAGCTGACATTTCTCTTGAAGGAGGTAGCTCATAAAAGCATATTTTTCCCTTCAGCATTTTTTAGCATTTTGTTTTTGATTCAAATGCATTGTTCATATTGATGAAGTTTAGTGTGATATTTCAACATATGTATATAACACGCCCTAATCAAATACAGATTTCTTTTTTTCTTTTTTCTTTCTTTTTGAGGCAGGGTTTCTCTGTGTAGCTCTGGTTGGCCTAGGAATGTGCTTGTAGATCAGGCTGGCCTCGAACTCACAGAGATTTGCCTGCAGCTACCTTCCCAGCACCACCCAGCCAAAATCAGATTCTTTATCCACTCTCCTCTCCACCCACCCTTACCAAGCTTAGGAATTACTACTTGGAATTTCTTTCTTCCTTTCTTTTTACTTTGTATATGTGCATACCACTTGCATGTCTGGTACTTTCAGAGACCAGAAGAGGGTGTCAGATGTCCTGGAACTAGAGTTACCGGGTGGCTGAGAACTGCCTGATGTGGGTGCTAGGAACCAAACCTGGGTTTTCTACAAGGGCAGCAAGTGCTTTTTACTTCTGAGTCAATTCTCCAGTCCCAGTAATTGTCACTTTACAGACAGGTTTTCAGCCTCTGCTTCTGAGGGAGAACATGTGGTCTTTGTCTTTTGTATGGGTATATTTCACTAAACAATGTTTTCTTCCATCAGTTTTGTTGCAAATGACAGGATTTCATTTTATTCATGGCTGAATAGTATTCCACTATGGGTATATACCAAATTTTCTTTATCAACCCATTGACAGGATCTTAGATTAATTCCACATCTTAGCTAATGGACACAGTGCTGTAGCAGAAATGGGTGTGCAGGTCTTTGGTGTACTGCCTTATTTTCCTTTGGAGATACATATGGGATGAAGAGATGACTCATCAGTTAAGAGCCCTGGATGCTCTTCCAGAGATTCTAGGTTCAATTTCCCAGGATCCACATGGCATCTCACAGCTGTCTATAACTCCAGTCTGAGAGGACCTGAAATAATCTTCTGGCTGTTTTGGACACCAGGCAGACATGGGGTACACAGACATACATGAAGGCCAAACACTCACACACAAAGTTAAAAGGAGTTGTGGTGGTGGAGAGTTAGCTCAGTGGTTATGAGCACTTGTGTTTCGAAGAGCACCTGGGCATGATTCATGGTGACTCCCAACCATCTCTAACAATAGTTCTAAGGGATGTGACACCCTTATCTGACCTCCATGGTGCACAGTCACATATGCAGGAAAAACATCCAGCTGGATCATACGGTGGCTCTATTTGTAGTTTTTTGAGGAAACTCCATAGATCCTCTCCACATGACTGCAATATTTTACATCCCAACAACAGCCTGGAAGAATTCCCCTTCTCTTTGTTATTTTGTCTTCAGTATCTATGCAAATCATTTGCCTATTGGTGATATAATTATTTGGTTCTTTCTTTGCATTTAAGGTTTTTGAGTTCCTTATATGTTCTAGACTTTTACACCTTTTCTTTAGTTCTTTGTCAGATGAGTAGTGGATAAGGATTTTCTCCCATCTGTAGGCTGTCTCTCTACTTTGTTAGCTGTTTCACCATACAGACACGGGCCTTGGGTGCCCTTTCCTGTACTGTCACCTTGAAGTATTTGTTCCATTTTCTTCTAGTGGTTTTCATAGTTTCAGATCTCATATTAAACTGTTCCATCCATTTTGAGCTAATATTATGTAGGGTGAGGTTGCTAGCTAATTTTATATCAACTTGACACAGTCAAGAGTCATCTAAGAGGAGGGAACCCCATTTGAGAAAATGCCTTGATAAGATTGGGCTGTAGGTATGTCTGTAAAGCATTTCTTAATTAATGATTGATGTGGGTGGACCCAGCCCATTGTGTGTTGGGCCATCCCTTCGTTGGTGGTCCTGGGTTCTATAAGAAAGCAGGCTGAACAAATCTTGAGGAGCAAGCCAGTAAGCAGCATCCCTCCATGGCCTCTGCATCAGCTCCTGCCTCCAGGTTCCTGCCATGTTTGAGTTCCTATCCTTGCTTTCTTTGATGATAAACAGTACTGTGGAAGTTTAAGTCAAATAAACCCTTTCCTCCCCAAGTTGCTTTTGTCATGGTCTTTTGTTGTAGCAATAGAAACCCTAACCAGACAATGAGTGATAGAAGCCAAATTCTTCCCATGGATATCCAGTTTTTCCAGCACTGTTTGTGGATTAAACTGTCCTTACTACATACAGTATGTGTATTTGATGTCTTCCTTGAGAATTAATTGACTGTGGACACATGGGTTTGTTTCTGAGATCTCTGTAAAACACCAGGTCTAAATATCCATTATGTCCTGATGCTGCCTTGACGATTGTGACTTGTTCTGTGTTTTTCTCTCTAACAATTTATTTTTGAGAGTATGTCTTGAAATCAGGTATTGTGATACCTCCAGCCTTGTTTGCCTTGTTCAAGATTTCTTTGGCTATTTGGAATTTCTCATGATTCCATGTGAATTTAAGGTTGTTTTCCTCTGTTCTGTAAAGAATAACCTTCCCCTTCCCGGAAAGGTTTCACAGCGTTGTCTTAGCTATGTAGAACTTACCACCTTGATCAGACCTTGTAGCCCAGGCTGGCCTTAAATTCACAGAGGTCCTCTTGCCTTTAATTCCTAGGTGCTGGGATTGAAGGCCTGCACTACTACACCTGGCCCATTGTTTATAAAAATTTTATGGAATTGTAATGTTTGATTTGGGTAGTATAAACAATTTAATGATGTGAGTATTAAACAAAAGGAAAAACCAAGCAAACTGGATTTATGAGGAAGAATTTTAAGCTATATTAAGGGTGAGACCAAAGTGTTTAGAGCACAAGTAACTTCAGTAGAAACAGCATCCAGTAGACTCATGTGGTGAGGAGGAAAAAAACTGAAGAACAGGAAATTTCTTTCAAGATTTATGAGAGTGACTTAGAATCCTTCAGTCAGCTTTATAGTCTTGATTTATTGCCCTCGCTCATCGCCAGGAGAGAGTTAAGGATAAACTTTTCATGGGAGTTTAGTAAAGAAACATGAAGAATCTGAAACTGGCTTCATTTTTCTCTGCTGGTAATAGCTGAGCCAGTTTCTCACAAAGGAACCATTTGTGAAGGGTCGAGGAATGGCTTGAAAGATGCATAGGCCCTAATCCATAGAATCTGGGAGTGTTACCTTGTAGGATAAAGCAGACTTTGCAGATGTGATTAAGATCTCAAGATGGGGAGATTATCCTGGATTACCTGGGTGGGTCTGAAATGCAATTGCACATTTCCTGACAAGGTGGAGTCGAGGGGAGATTCAATAAAGAGAAGCAAAGAAGGCCTGTGACAGAAATAAATGTACACAGTTAGAGGTGGGAGATGCATGTCTCAGGGTTTATAGCTCAAGGAAGGCACATGAGCCAAGGAAAGAAAGCTATGATACTCTAGAAGCCAGGAAAGACAAGGAGGATTTTGCCCTAGCCTCCACAGGGAGCAAATACTGGGCTCAGCTCAGCAAAACTGACTTGGAAATTAAGAAATTTATATTTATATATGGGATTTATTAGAGTGGCTTACAGGTTGTGGTTCAGCTATGCCACCAATGACTGTCTACTAACAGAAAGTCCAAGAATCCAGTAATTGTTCAATTCACAAGACTAGATGTCCCAGTTGCTCTTCAGTATACATTGTAATCCTGAAGAAGTGGGCTCTAGTGCCAATGAAGGAATGGACTTGCCATTGAGAGGGAGGGCATGTAAGCTACAAAAGAAAGCTTCCTTCTTCCGCGTCCTTTATATAGGCTGTCACCAGAAGGTGTGGTCTTGCCATCTCAAAAGATCCAGATTAAGAATGGGTCTTCCCACTTCAAAT
Organism: Peromyscus nudipes; assembly: GCA_902168325.1. Lineage (NCBI taxonomy): Eukaryota > Metazoa > Chordata > Mammalia > Rodentia > Cricetidae > Peromyscus > Peromyscus nudipes. Next base: position 7,891 of record CABHPH010154789.1, read on the forward strand.
GATTTAATTAAGAAAAAAAAAATTCCTCCCCAGGACGTGGTAGTGGTGCACGCCTTTAATCCTAGCACTCAGGAGTCAGAGGCAGGCGGATCTCTGTGAGTTAGAGGCCAGCCTGGGCTACAGAGTGAATTCCAGGACAGGCTCCAAAGCTACACAGAGAAACCCTGTCTTGAAAAACAAAACAAAACAAAACAAAACAAAACAAAATAAAATGAAGAAAGAAAAGAAAAGAAACAAAAAGAAAAAATTCCTCACAGTTGTACTGAGGCCTTTGTGTTTTAGTTAATTCCCAATGCAGTCAAGTTGTCAACCAAGAATAGCCATCACAATATTTGAAACATAATTACTGTAGAGATCTATTAAAGTGTTATTTAAGAATCTTTATTTAAATAAAATTATGCTTTTTTTTTGTGTGTGTGTGTGTAGCTCTGGCTGGCCTGCAACTTGCTCTGTAGACCCAGCTGGCCTCAAACTCAGATATCTGCCTCTGTCTTCTGAGTGCTAGCTAGGCTTACCACATCTCTTTTGCTTTGCTTTGTTTATAAGTGTGAAATAAACCCTCATTTGTGATATGGTTGCAATCTGTTCTTTGGAGAATTTTGATCTTAACTGTGAATAACATGACCAGTTGAGTTATTGATGGGGACAGGCACAAATTGAGAAGACTAGGAGCACAGGACAGTAGTGTGGAATAATCTTTTTGTACACTATGAAGATGTGTCTTTGCCAAGGCTCCTTCTGATTGGTTTAATAAAGAGCTGAATGGCCAATAGCTAGGTAGGAAGAGGTTAGGTGGGACTTCTGGGCAGAGAGAGAAGAGATGAATCTAGGTTAGGAAGAGATACCAGAGGACATGGAGAGGAAACAGGAGGTGCAAGATGGAAGAGAAGTGATCAGGATCTATTCCTGGTGCATGAGCTGGCTTTCTGGAGCCCATTGCCTATGTTTGGACACCTGGCTCACGCTTGATGCAGGGGGGAAGGGCTTGGCCCTGCTCAAGTGAATGTACTAGGCTTTGCTGACTCCCCATGGAAGAACTTACCCTTTCGGAGGAGGGGATGGGGGTGGGTTGGGGTGAGGGCAGGCTGGGGGGATGCAGGAGGAGGGATGAGAGGGGGATCTGTGATTGGTATGTAAAATATAAAAAAAATTATAATAAAAAATTTAAAAAGATGGAAGAGAGGTAAAAAGCCACAAGGCAAAAACATAGATTAATATAAATGGGTTAATTTAAGTTATAAGAGCTAGTTGGACAAGCCTACGCTATAGGCAGAGCTTTCATAATTAATAACAAATCTCTGTGTCAATTTCTTTTGTGAGTCAAGGACCCAAAGAAAAATCTGTCTACAGAACAGTCTAAGAATTTGTCACTAATTCAAGCAGAGAAATGAATAAACATACATTTATTTACCCTCACAATGTTCTATCTAGCTTAGCCCTTTGTATTTTACCATAATTTGGGGAAGCTGTCATTAGAAGATTTTATGTTTTATTTGAATTTTCCAACTGTTTTCCTGAGGGCATTTGAGACTGCCAATCCCAGACCATCCATTTCCCCTTTTTTGGGGAGTCGCCGCCTCTTATAGGAGTGTAGTTATTGATACAAGGCTGGGAATGTCCTGAGTGTTCAGAGGACGGACTGCATGGGCTCCACAATTAATTGCCACAGGGATTTCAGAGGCCCTGGTCTTGTCTCACCAGGACTTGCTGCTTGCTCTATGGGATTCACTGCCAGACTGGGGTCTCCAGTCTTTCAATCAAGCCAGCACTCACTGCTTTCCTCCATGTCATCAAGGATTCGATGGAGAACGTCGTGGTAAACAAGGAGGCTTATTTCCATGCCTTGGGTTGTTTAACAGAGCACGTAGGATAAAGAGCAATCACACACTCCAAATCTTCACGTGTTGCCTTTCCCTCCAGTATTTGGTGTTGCTAGCCTCTTGGTGATAGAAGTGTAATGCAAGACTCCATGCCAATGGGCAGATTAAATTGAGTTCAATCATCACCAGTTTATCAATAGCCACCTAAGATAATGAAACTTATTGAGCTCTTAAAATACTAATGTCTCAGCATAGGACATCCTTCAGTTCCCCTATCACTATCCTGCAATGAAGGATAAGGCTGCACAATGTCTACAAAGATGCAGAAAACAGCTATGTTTGTAGAGATGTGTTAGCCATGTTTTGTTCCCCTAGAACAAAATCTATTCTGCCATCTTCACATGAACATTCATAGTTGCAAATTTAGTTCAGTTTTCAAAAGAAAAACCGTTCAAATGCATACATAGTACGGACCGGCACTAAACATTTTACTGTGCTCCTATTTTTGCATTACATCCAGGATTTGTAAATTCCAGGACTATACTGACACCTAGAGGAAATCGGCTCCAAGCACTGAGGTTCTCCAGTGGTGTTTTTTAAATAGCAGACACTCTTTTTTAAATGTGCATTAGTGTTTTACCACGGGAAGTTTCAGGTCCCCGGAAATGATTTACAGACAATTGTGAGCTGCCATATGGATGCTGGGAGTTGAGCCCAGGACCTCTGGAAGAGCAGTCAGTGCTCTTAACCGCTGAGCTATCT
>CABHPH010154790.1:0-46181 GCA_902168325.1 Peromyscus nudipes
GGTTGGGAATATACACTTGTAATATGCAAAACTCCATGTTAAAGACCTTTAAATTCCCTGGAAGTTTGCAGAAATTCCTCTGTGAGCAGTGTTAAGAGTATCCATAGCTGCATCATGCAGGAAAGCACCCTGAAAGAGAGCTACGCATCCTTTCCAGATGGGGCAGTGCCTCGATCCAACAGCAGAGGGCAGCAAAGTCCACATTCTGATTCAGGAGCAATTTGGGCAGGGATTTCCAACATCACGACCTGTCCTTTCAGAGAACTTTTTACTGTGGGCTGAAATTAATTAAACTGCCATTCTTAGATGGAGATCATAAATTCTTCTTACATAAACAATGAGTCCTGGAAGTCCTAGAGTCCAGAAGGAGACTGACTCCAAGCCATAGAGCTCTACATCTCCACTACCTTCTTTACTGGCATCTCTGTCACCAAAAATGGGACACCCACTCTGGTGTCTCAGTGTCCAGCTAATACGCACTGTGCTTCAGAAATTGACCGCAATGATCATTCATACCTTCCAGCCAGTTCCTGATACCTTGGTTCCTGTTCCTGTGCATGTCCAAACTGCAGGAGACCACCATCTTCCCAGATTTTGAAGGGGTGGGTTGCAATCTTGGTTCTCTGAGGAATTCAAGAGATGCCAATGATTTTCTGCTTAGCTCTACTGCTCATTTGTGAGGTTGGAAATGTTGTATTTCAAGCACTTTGCAGGCTGAGGCTGAACCCAGAGGTCTTGGGTTTGGTTTGGTTTGGTTTCGGTTGTTTGTGAGCACTCACGAGCAAGGATAAAATTTAATCACATACAAAGATAAACATTAAATGCCATCCATAGTTACATAGCTAATGAGTCATTAAACTTTAATTTAAAAAGAGATGGCAAGTTGTCATTCCTGTTTGTAGGACCACGACCATCCACTTCGTTTTTGATTTCTCAATAGAAGTCGTCTTTCATCGCTTAGATTTTTGTTTGTTTGTTTGTTTGTCTTTTTAGGTTTTCCAGTTTGCTAGAGTACAGATATTTTATTTTACCATATATTACATAGGGACTGCAGTTTCCAACTGATGGAAACAGATGCAGAGACCTACAACCAAACATTAGATGGAGCTCAGGGAATCTTTCAGAAGAGGAAGAGGAAGGGTTGCAGGAGTCAGGTTAGGGCACCACAAGAAAACCCACAGAATCAAATAACCTGGCCTCATAGGGGCTCACAGAGACTGAACTGACAACCAGGGAGCCTGTACGAGTTTGACCTAGATGGTATGGTTGTGTAACTTGGTCTTCTTGTGGGACTCCTAACAGTGGGAGCAGGGTCTGTCTCTGACTCTTTTGCCTGCTTTTAAGACCCTTTTCCTCCTACTGGGTTGCCTTGTCCAGCTTTAATATGGGGGATGTGCCTAGTCTTATTGCAACTTGATATGCCATGTTGGACTGATATCCCCGAGAGGCCTGCCCTTTTCTGAAGGGAAATGGAGGAGGAGTGGATGTGAGGAGAGAGGAGGTAGGGGAGAGGGAAGGTAGAGAAGAGGGAAGGTAGTGGAGAGGGAAGGGAGGGAAGAGGGAAGGGAGGGAAAACTTGGGTCCAGAAGTCTTGTTTTTATTATGCATTCTGCAAATCTTTCAAAATTAGAGTATTCTAACATTTATACTTAATGTATAATATAGACATATATCAGTATAGTCAGGTTTTATAGATAGATAGATAGATAGATAGATAGATAGATAGATAGATAGATGATGGATGGATGGAAAGAAAGAAAGAAAGAAAGAAAGAAAGAAAGAAAGAAAGAAAGAAAGAAAGAAAGATATCACATCTATCAGTATAGTCAGGTTTAAATCTACCAACCACATTCCTGTTGTTTTATATCTTCTGTGAGTTTTTTGTTTGGTTTTGGTTTTGGTTTTGGTTGCCAGTATAGTTTTATTTCATTAGTGATTGCTTGGGGGATTAGTTTGTTGATGCATACAAAAGGCAAATCTTCCCAAAATTAAAAAGAAAAATTAAATCTCAAGTCAATGTTCTTCCCTTCCTCCCATCAGCGCAGCCAATTCTGATGTCAGACACCTCCTGCCCCTCCTCAGTTCTATGCTGGGTTGCTCTGAGTAACTTGTCATTGTCTGTAATTAAGTCCCTGTGATTATCCACTCTCAGTCCTTGCAAGGTTATCACCGCTGTAACATTGGTATTTCCAAAGAGGTTGTAATGCAGGAAGGAAATGGTCTTTAAACAGACTCGAGAGATCTTTAATTGAGATCCATAGTGCACATTAAAATGCAAATGTTTGTGCTGTTCATTGCAAGAAAGTACACTACGGTTCATTGCAATATTTAAGAGCCCACAGCGATATCCCCGGGACAGTTCAGTTACAAGCACATTCCAGAGGAAAATGTGCCACCTTTCCCCTCTCACAGAAAATGTTTCTATTAAGTATGGAGTGTAAAATGAAATCACAACACTCAGGTTTAATGTAGTCAATTATAAATACCTCTCTTTTCAAACATTTTATAGAAGTTGTATTGAGGCACCAAAGACTATGCACAATTAATGGAGCCAACCTGATGAGTCTAAAGATGAGTATGTACCTTAGGAACCATCTCTATAACCTAAGCTATCAACATATCTATGACCTCTAAAATGTTTTCTCATGCTCTTTTTAGCAAGTACATTCTTCAAACATATTCATTATGAAGAGTTCAAAATAAATGAGAAATTTCCTTAAGTGGTCTGAAAACCCAATCCCTTTCCACTGGACAGTATGATTCTTATGTTATAATGGTATCTTTCTACCTATAATTTCCATGGGATCTCAGGTCTAACACCTAAAATGCCAGCATGCTGGGCTCTTTCATTCACTTTTAGAATATAATCTCTTCATAAAAGGAGCATTCAGAAGCAGGTGTGCTTGCTTGGACTTGGTTCAAAGTTAAGTGGATCTCGAACAGATTCCTTCAGATTATGTAATCCTGCTGTTTCACTGTGCAGCCCCTTCAGAGTCCTCTGGATCTTTCACTCAGTCAACTTGCATTCTGGAAGTTATTCCGGAATACAAACAATGGGGTGATAAGCCTTTATTTCTTATGTCACAACCATGACATATAGTCATATGACACATAAGGTATGCATGAAAGCTCTTGTTGGCTTTGGCAATTCCAGAAAGAAAAAAAAAAGTTACCTGAGAGAAATGAGCAGTTAACTGTATTACTGTGACTTCTGAAATATTTGTTTATTTATTTTATGTGTATAGGTGTTTCATATACATGTACATCTGCACACCAGAAGAGGGCATCAGATCGCATTATAGAGAGTTGTGAGCTACCATGTGGCTGCTGAGATTTCAACTCAGGACCTTTGGGAAGAGTAGCCAGTGTTCCTAACTGCTGAGCCATCTTCTCCAGCCTCTACTTGTAACTTCTGAATACTGTTCAAATTCATGTTTGATTTTTTTTTTAGGAATTTTACAATGTGTTAGTAACTACATATATAATCATTGATGTGATATATATATACATATATATATACATATATACACATATATCAAACATTCAGGACTCCTTTGGGAAACATGCAGACATGTATAAAACATTAGAAATTATATCTAATTTTGTATCTGTAGGATCAAGAATCAGTTCCCTTGCCTATGTAATTAATCAGTTAATGTCTGGATAACTTGGCCTTTCTTAATGGTACAGAAAAGGAGTTAGCCATTAAGGAATATGGGCTCATTGTTTGTGAAAAAATTAAGATTGGGGGAAATGTACTGCTTTAAGAGATTTTTTTCTAAATTAGTGCATGCTGAACATTAATGAAGATGGTCTGCCATGGGGGGCTGAGGAGAAAGGCAATAGCTAATTGACAATCCAGTTCTAAAAAGGAACCAATAGATCTCCAATCCTTATGGCTGTTCTGTGTATAAGAAGTAGTCTGTGCTGGGTGTCTTCCAAAAATCAGACACCCAGTGGTGAATTACAAGTCCTCCCTGCCCTCAGTGAATGGCCCTTGCTATGAACACAGAAATGTGTATATTTAATTGACTTGATCAGACTAGAGCCATGTTGGTAGCCCATGATGTGGTCAGAGAATGAGGCCTCACCTCCATAAACAGCAGACTATGGACCCCTGGATCTGTCTCATGAGTGCTTTGGGAAGTATTTACTCACTGGAAGAAGAAACGTAAAAGAATTACAGCGCTGTCTTAATGTGAAACGAATTCATATAGATTTATTCCCTTCTTTCTGATATCTTACCATTTATTAAAAAAGAAGAAAATAACAAACGAAGAATTGAAAACAGAAGAAAGAAATGCCACTGATATCTGTTGGTAAACATCATGGAAAGTAAAACCAGATTAGCAGGTGGAATGAGTAGGCAATACAGCAGGGAAGAAGGAGCTGCCAGCCTTCCCAAAGGACTCCAGAGTGGCACTGCACTCAGAGTCCACAGACACTCTGCCCAGTGGTAAGATGCATGAAAGAAAGCGACAAATATATCCGTTGGAAGTTAGGATTTTATCCTGTTGATTTTTAGAAGATGCAAACATCCATTCCATAACTTGTATCTAAAAATTCTGTTCCTGTTTTCAAATCCTAGCACCCAGGAGACACAGGAACAGAGATGCATTGGGAAAGATCATCCTTGGCTACAAAGCAAATTTCAGGCTAGCCTGAGCTACATGAGACCCTCCATCAAATAGAGACAGACAGACAGACAGACAGACAGACAGACAGACAGACAGACAGATAGATAGATAGATAGATAGATAGATAGATAGAGATAATAAATAGATAGATCTGCTCCTGCTCCTTGGACACTCCTCATATCCTTCTACTGCCCCGGACTTTCTTTGAGAAAAACGAGTCATCAACTCCCCCCAGAACTATGTACAGAACAGCTTTCCAAAACCTGATGGCAGCTTGCCCAGAAGGCAGTGGCTGCCTTCACATTCAAGAGGTGACAAACTGTCACAAGTCACTTTTGTCTGAGCAGTTGCAGGACTCAGGTTGTGAAGAACAATATTTTTCCCAGTATTTCTGGGTAGAGTTGTGTGTGCTGAGATTGGTTCTCTTGGAACTTGTCCAAAGATCCAGCCCCCAATATGCCAAACATAGCAATATCTGCCTATACCCGTATCCTCAGCCTGCCCGCCTCTGCCAGTCCAGAGAGCACAGAGGTACTTCTTTCTTCCTGATCATACTTGTAGGTCCTGAGAAATCTGCAGAAATCAGGACATCGGATCTGACTGGGATTTCAATTATCCAGGAGAAGCCTCTCATTTTATAAACTGAGTTGGGGACGGTCGGATTCTTTTTTTGTAACCCTCTAAAGGTCAAGGTGAGGCAGGAGTCACTAATCCCTGACCTCATAACTAAGTACATGCTCCTTGGCATCTAAAAATCTGTGTTACCTTGAACTCAGGCCTATAAACTTTCCGTTGTCATCTACTTGAACAGCTTCTTAAGATCCCTGGGGACCTCCATGGGTTACACTCTGCCATGCCCTCAAATATTAACTGCAATAGACACAGCTCTCTCCAGGACTGAAGCAATCAGACATTCCCTATTATTGGTCTCTGTAACCTTTCAAAAATCCAGACAGATGAATGTCCCTGACTGTGGGAGGTGACTGACAGGAAGGAGTCTGGCAGAGCCTTGTCACAGCATGAATGACAGCTGAAGACCTGTAACCTTCCCTATCAAAACAGGCAGATGGAAAAAATTTTAAAAAAAATCTGTCATGGAGCAAGTTAGATTGTCTGCATGAAGGTAAGAGGAGGGGCCTATGGACTTCTCTTAGAGATGAAACAATTGGTATGTTTATGGAACACTGGTTTCAGGTCCTGCCTGGCCTGGATATCACATGCTGGATAAAATGGAAAGGACACTATGTAAAGAGCATCCAGTCCCAGCGTGCACAGATCACTGATCTAAGGCATGACACTTGTTTCTCATGAGCTTTTCAAATGGTTTCCTTCGGAATAAGGACAATCCTTCACACAGGAATGTAGATTCCATTCTCTCTGAGGAATGTCAATAATGGAATCTCTCCTATCATAAGTCATGTAAATATGCAGGTGCCAGGCCTTGTACTGAGTATTAGGCAACCAGAAAGAATGAGAATGATCCAGATATGGCCTTCATCACACAGAGTTTGTTTCTTTAGGTAAGCATGTGTTTATGTGTGTGGGTGGATTTATATACATGTATGTGGACACATACACTATACATATGTGTTACACATATAATATGAGCTTAGTAAGTGCTTGAATTTTATCAAGACATATGTCAGGTAGATAATCTACAGTTAGAACATAAAGTAATATAATAGAGATTAGTGGAATGTAAAAAGGCTTGGGAATTGGACACATGGTCCTCTCATTAAGTGTTTACACCTCTCGTGAAATTATTTACCATTCCAGATTTTCCCCAGCTCTGTCCAACCTCCACACTGTTACAAGGCAAAATGATAAAGGTACTAGACAAGGGCATCTTGCTCAAGGGCATGGCAAACAGTAGTCATGGAGCATGGGTGATTTTGTAACCCCCTCCATGTTGTCTATGAAACCAAGACAATGTTGCCAATATGTGTAGGAGACATCTATCTCTGGTGTGGGAACCAACAAGTTGGAAATGAGGGGAACTTGGTTACTTCTGAGGCTCACTTTATGAATCCACAAAATAGGTATAATAAAATCATGCAGAGCCAACCTTGAGGAAATGACTACCTCTTGGGTATAAATGAAGTGAGTTGCAGAATATACCGACATTTTACTAGAAGGGACTGTTAGCTTCGAAAGCATGATCAAAGGCAAACTGGCTAAGTACTGATCTTAAGATGGGAGAGTCAGGGTAGATGATGGGGCTGTGAACATCTCCACACTGTCCAAACAGCTTATTGATTACTTTTCCCACTGCTTTGAGAAAAACCAATGTACAGGAGGAATGGTTTACTCAGGCTGACGGTTTGAGGGGATGCAGTCAATTGTGCTGGAGGAGGCATGACAACAAGAATATGAAATACCTTACTCTGTATCTGAGACCAGCAAGCAGAGACAGGTGAATGTTGGTCCTCAGCTGGCTGCCTCCATGTTCCTATTTAGTCCTGGACCCCAACACATGAGGTGGTGCCATGCACACTCAGATGGGTTTCTTCTACCAAGTTAGTCCTTCAGGAAATGCCCTCCCAGAAGTGTGTTTCATCAATGCCATGGGCCTTCCTTAACTCATCAAGTTGACAATTAAGATTAACCATTACATGAGATAAACTCCACACACAGAGGCACACTCTTGAACCTTGGATAATGATAATCTGTCCAAGTTTCAACTTTTTGTGTTCACTTATCTAATAGTTCTGCCTTCTAAAAAACTTCTAAACACACACACACATACTGCTACCTTCTTGTTTCCACCGCCACCACAGCTCATGTCCTCAGAATTGCTCACTGGGGATCTCCTGTTCACCAGCTTCCCCAGCCTCCATCCCCCTTCCAGCCATCTATGCACTAAAGCAGAATAATCTGTCTGAATCATGAAGTTTATGTTGTTTTCCTGCCTCCAATGGCTTCCCATTACACTCAGTATAAAATCCAAATGCCACAGAACCTTTAGAAGGTTTCTCCTGCCCACTCTGCATTCCTTTCAGACTATTAACCCATTTCCCTTTGTGAGATGATCTTTCATCTCATTGCACAAATGCCTGTATTCCCTCATAGCAGGATCTCATTCCTTCTCTTTTAGAAGTTTCTTGTTGGTTTTTTAAGTTTTCTGTGTGAACATCATTTCCCATGACCCTTTGGCCCTGGGCTGTGCTCTTGGAGCATCAGATTTCAGACTTCTCTGTGACTTCACAGCACTATATGGGATCACTTAGTGGTCGTATGCTTTGCCTGCCGGCCATAGGCTATCATTTCTTTAAAGGAGAGAGGATTCCTTCACCCATTCTTACTCAGGTTATTCACTTGAAAACTAGGCAAGGATAGCAACGGCTTTATAGGGATGACATAAAAACCAAGAGGAACAGCATACATAAAGTACTTCGAAGCGTTGCTGAGACCAAATGAGCATGATCAGCATATGTATTAGTCATTTTCTCTCGCTGTGATAAAATAACATAATCAAAAGCAACTTATAGGAGAATAGGGTTTATTTTAGCTCACCGTTCCAGAGGGGGCAACAGTTAATTGATCATGGCAGGGAGGGAATGACAAGAGGAACATGAGGCCTCCTGGCTGGTGATCAAGAAGCAAAGAGATCACATTTCACCCACATACATGAAGCAAAGGGTGAGAACAGGAAGTGGGGGCAGGCTATAAAACTCAAAGCCAAACCCCAGCTTCCTCCAGCAACTTCTCACCTCCTAAAAGTTCCTTAACCTCCCCACATAGCACCAGCAACTAGGGACCTATATATGAGCCCATGAAGGACATTTCTCATTCAAACCACCACAGTATATATGGCACATACACATGGTAATTGCATATATAGAATATAAAAATATACTTAGGCTTTGTAATTACTACAGTTATTTTACTATGATTACATCCCTTCTCCTCCTGCAAGTTCAGAATAAAATATACTGTATGTAAAACGGGGATCCCTTTCATTATTAATTCGTTGAGAATTCCATACATGCATATTTTTTTATCTTACTTATAAAATATTTTCCTGCAAGCTTTTCCAGGATGAGTCAGCCTCCCTAAGCCAGATCAACTATGAAGGGCTGAGAACTGGTCACATACACTAGTAGGATTACTAAAGGCAATACCTCTTTCTAAAGTTGTGTCCAAGTGTCCAATGATGCAGAGGCTGTGAGCACACATCACATTACTCTCCAAATATCCCACTGTAAGCCTTTGTCAGACAGGTCCACCATCACCTCCATAGCCTTTCTGGTTTCCTCATAAAAGGTAGGGAAACGTAGAAAAAATATTAAAGAGCTATAGAATTTACCTTCTAAGCCACTAACTAACGAAAGTGGGTTGGAAGATGCATGCCTGCTGGTGCTCTGAACTTTTCCATTAAGACAAATATCATCAGCCCCCATGGGACTGGACTAGGTCCTCTGGATATGGAAGACGGTTGTTTGTCTCGAACTGTGTGGGGGGCACCCAGGCAGGGGGATCGGGATCTGTCCCTGGTCTATGGGCAGGCTTCTGGAACCCAGTGTCTGTGGTGTGACACCTTGCACAGCCTTGGTGCAGTGGGAAGGGGCTTGGACCTGCCTAAGTTCAGTATACTGGGCTCTGCTGACTCCCCATGCGAGACCTCGATTTGGGGGATGTGGGGATGTGGGGTGGCTTGGGAAAGAGGGCTGCCGAGTGGGAGGAGGGAGGAGGGGAGGTCTGTGGATAGTATGTGGAGTGAGTAGAAAATTTATTAATAAAGAAAAATGAAAAGAAAAAAGAAAAAAAACCTACAAAAAAAGACAAATATCATCAGAAAATGTAGGCAATTACTGTTGTCCAGTATCTGCAGCTAATCCATTGTAGATGTGGAACTTCACACTCTGCTGTATCGTAGCTGGACCTTAATGTATCACTTGACCTACAGCTCCCATTGGTCAAGCAGGCATGCATCTTCCAGCCCACTTTAGTAATTGCCTACATTTTCTGATGATGTTTATCTTCATGAAAAAGTTCAGAGCACCAAACAGGCAGGTGCTGTCATCACAGGAGACAACTGAGCAAGCCAGAGCTTAAGCAATATTTCAGAAAACAAACAGCCATTAAGAAACAGAGGAAGGATTCAGACTCGGGCCGTCTGGCTTCAGGTCTTATACTATCTCCCTGCGTCCTCACTGTTACCCTCCTGTTAAAATGGGGCTATTGCCATTATGCAGTCTGATTATTGTGACCACCACAGAAAATGGACATAGCAAGTGTATGATAAAGGCTGGCTGCATTTTCCAGCCAGTTCCAGGGTCTCAGGCACATTGCTTTCTTTCTGTGGACTTCAGGTTCCCGGTACAAAAGGAAAAGGCTTAAGGAATCAACCCAGGGTCTCAGGTTCCAATTTAATATTCCAAAGAGCAGAATATTTCTCTCATTGAAGTGTTATTTTAATGTTTTCATCCTCAGAGACACTCAAGAGAGAGAGACCAAATCTACCTCACGGCCATTGGCATCTCTTACAGCTTGCGTCAGCTGAAATAGAGGCACTCATGCTTATCATATGGACTGTCCCTCCACCTGAAAAATTCTCTTTATGAGGGAAAAATTCAAGGTATAGAAATAGGAATAGAGCAAACATTTTAAGATGGAGAGCCAGCCAATGTTTCACATTGTATATTGATTAGTGATTCTCACTGCAAACTTGGAATCTGACATCTCACTGCATGGGCAAGAGACCTGGCTTCAGATACTCCTTGGGTAAGGTTTGTCTAATTAAGGACTTTCAGTAACGAATAAATCACACGGATTCCACCTGCCCTTGAGTCTTTCTTCACTTCAAAGATACCCTGGCTATCTAGGTTGCAAGCATCGCTCAAGCTCTTCTATGACTTCCTCAGTGCACAGCTTTAGATGTTGGGAAATAAAGATACTAGAGTGGTCCTGTATAAAAGAGTAAAAAGGAGGTGGAATTTGGGCCGGGTTGTCAGTTATCTAATGTGTTCTCACTACACACACACACACACACACACACACACACACACACACACACACATGCACCCCAGAAGCTCCCATAGGAATTACTAATTTAACCCTCCTCAAATCAAAGTCAACTAGCTGTGCCTTCCAGAGAGGCATATTCTCATTTTGTGGTCATGAACGACTCTTCAAAAGGGAAGTGGTCCCTTTAAGTTTTTGTGAGAGTTTTATGACATCTCATGCTTCAGGGTTCAGATCATTTCATTATGACGTTCAATAATAACATTTAATGATTTGGGAAATAATTTTTTTCAGTTACTGGCATAAGCTCCTTTTGCTTTATGGATGACTTCTAATAAAGTTGTGGTACCAGTATTTGCTTCCTTTTGGATGCCCTGTTAACCAGCTTTGTGTTGCTATGACGAAGTACCCAGGATAAATAAGCAAAAAGGAGAAAAGACTTCTTTTTGACTCAGTTTCAGAGGTATTAGTTCATAGTTCTGTGGCTCAGATGCTTTTGCATCCATAGGAAGGCAGTGCATCATGGCAACAGTGTATGATGAAGAAAAGATGTTGAGAATTCATGAACACTAGGAAGGGAATGAGAAGAAGGTCTTTTAAGGACACAACACAATAACCTTCTTGCACCTTCCAATGGCACCACCAGCTCAAGCAAAGCCTTCAACACGTGAGCTTAGAGGGACCATTCCAGATGTAAGATGTAACAGATGATTTGGACAAAACTCCAAAACAGAACCTAGGTTGGTTAGGAGTAATTCGTGAAGTTTGCTGGCCATATTCTTTCGTATTTTTGTTCACTCAAACAATACTGAATATAGAGTGCAACGTGTGTATCTTAAAGTTATCATAGTAATTAATGCTGATGACATATCTACCCTGTACTGGTACAAAAATGAAAGGTTTGTGGATTAGTTTTCTTTCTACTGCTGTGATAAATGCCATCACCAAAAGCAACATGAGGAAAAAGGGGTTAGTGACATCTTATAGCTTACAGTCCATCGTTGAGGGAAGTTTGGGAAGAAACTCATGCAGGAATCTAGAGGCAGGAACTGGAGTAGAGCCCACAAAGGACCACAGCGTACTGGCTTGCTTTCATGGCTTGCCCAGCCGGCTTTCTCATACACCTCATAACCATCACCCCAAGGGCGGCACCACCTCAGCAAGTTGTGCTCTCCCACACCAATTAACCAAGAAAATTCTCTGCAGACTTGCCTACAAGCCAACCTGATGGAGACAATTCCTCCACTGAGGTTCCCTCTTCCCAGGTGGCTCTCGTTTGTGTCAGGTTGACATAAAAACTAACTAGCCGGGCCTCGTGGAAGTCTTATAATAATTGTATGGGAGGGAAAATACTGTTATCGTCTTCTTGTAGATAGAAAAACTAGGCTCACAAAAAATGACGCATCCAGCATCACATGCTTACCCTGGAGAACAATGAAAGAGCCATATGTGTTATCGACAAATACAGTTACATCTCCTCTGGGGCTGGAGGGATAAAACACTCATTCTTTGACCTATGCAGATACATGGAGCCATACCTAACGGGGAAATAAGACTTGGGTATCTGGGGTGTCAGTGATGGGACAAATGAATCAGGAAGATGAGTGACACAAGGAAAGTCATCACAGGTTACATAATGATAAACAACTAGTCTGTCACCCAGAAGTTTGACAGGTGCCATCCTGGCACCCAGGCTCTGATTCCTGCAGTTTTCCTTTCACATGAGGAGGTCTGTCAGTATTAGAGAGAGGAGCTCCCCCTTCCCACACATTCCTCTGCAATTCTTCAATCCAGGCTTTGCTTAAGGGGCTCTGGAAGGACTTCGCTTAGGAAGGACATTGAGAGGGCGTTAGAGTCTGGGACAAGGTGAATTTTGTCTGGTGTGATGGCCCCTGTAATTCCACTGTTTTCTAGACCTGCTAAATTGATAACAAGGATTTACCCTCTCTACAGAAGCAGAAATAATTTATGAGACCCATTTCATTATCTGGAAGGCTCCACATAGCTAAACATAATGGCTCATGTTGTCTTTATGGATTTTTTTTCCTAGGGAACATTTTAATCTAGCTGGAGTAAATAATATCAATCACTTTGCTCGTATAATCATTATTGGCTTGGGTCTTTGATTGATTTTTAAGTATTGTGTTCTTTGCTGGAGGCAGGCTAGTGGAATAGAAACAACACTGCCCTAGAAACCAAACTGAAGTTCAGGTTTCTCAGCCCAATTTCATTATAATAGGGTCTGTGTCTTCCCAAATACTCCATTTACTTCTCTGCTTTGAGCCTTTGATCAAACAGATTTCTGCAAGAAGGAAAGGGACACCGAATAAGTGTGTGCTGGGAAACGTGGTGTCAGCAGCCTCTTCCGCTAGTGCCTGGTTGTGTGACCTTGGGCACGCTAGGGAAACGTCTCACATTCCTGTGTCTGGGAAACTGATAATCAGTTAAACCTATCATTCTAAACAGTTAAAGATTTGATGAGAAAATTCAGATGAAGCACTTTAGAGAGTCCCTGTGCTGTTGTGCTCAACAAGCAGGCATTTGTTGTATCTACATCCTCACTTCCATTCCAGAGTACCCCTGTGTACTCAGCAAACACCTACAATGCCCTTCCTATGAGCAGCCTTCCATGTGTTCCTTTCCGATTCTCCCTACATGGGATAGATGACTTTCTCTTTCTGATCTCTCTATCCACTTTGTGGATAAGACACTTTATCCACCCAGACAAGGGGTGTTCACGAGGCTGTGGGTACTCTGCTTTGCTGCCACAATAGGTCTACAAGGAGGTCACTGTTTCCAGGGGGAGGTGACACACGTGCATGGTGGTATGAAAGTAGCATGGTTGCTGGTTCAGGACAGTAATTTCTCAAACTGCAAATCCCAGCAGCAGTCCATGGGAGCATGTAAGCTGAGTTTTCTTTGCCTCGTCTCCACTGTGTTTTATTTCTCAATTTACATTTACTTTCTGATTTTCTCTGGTTTCTTCTATTACTCATGCCTAATGTCCTTTAGGTATTTCTTCTTCCTTTATTCTTTTCTTTCATTCTTTCTTTCTTCTTTTTTTCTTTTCTCCTTTCTTTCTCCTGTCTTCTCTATCTTCTCCTTCTTCTCTTTCTTCTCCTTCTTCTCTCCCTCTCCCCTCCTCTTTCTTTTCATACTCTGGCATAGGAGAATGCCCAGGCAAGTCTTGCAGGAAAGACAGTACCCAGGCTGAGTCTTCAAGGAAGTGTGAGATTTATACCACAGGTGTCATGAAGAAGATTGTGTACAGATGGAACAGAAGAAAAACATATGAGGTCCCTGGGGAGGAGGAAAATACAAGAGAAAAGTACATGAGTATATGAATAATGAAGTGCCGAAAGTTAGTAAGGTTAGGGATGCCTCAAAGCTGGGCTGGAATGAACAAGAGAGAGTGTGTAAGCAGTCCACAGAAACATGGCATTAGTTCCCTATAGGATGAGTTCCACACGGGGGCTTCAAGGGAGAGAATGATAGGAGTAAATTTGAATGCCAGAAAGATCCCCATTTCTGGGTGTAGGAAACCAGGTACATGCAGAGTGTTCTGCTGTGGGAGTGAGGCAGTCCAAGAAGGGGGTGCTGATGTCTCAAGGACCTGTGGATATGTGGTAGTTCAGCATGTAACCTCTGCTTAATCACTAGGTCCTAATCCAGATTCTGCTGCCCACAGAGGCCAGGACAAAAGGTTAACTACCAATGCCCTACACTCCCAGACAAACATCTCTGGGTGTGGAAATGGACTTTTGTGCCAAGTGGATGACTATTCCATGTCAAGGAACAAAGTGATTTGTCTAATAATCTATCCTTATACTTCATAGGTTAGGAAAATGAGATGGACACTTTTAGTCATTCATTTATTTTAATATTGTACAGAAATGCCCTAAATGCAGGGTTCCCATCAGAATAGAAGATGGGTCAAGTTCCCCAAATTCTGTAGATGACATAGAACATAAGCAACATATTAATGCACATGGTTGCCCTCGTGATAAAAGTTGGTTTATGTTAGGAAGAAAACTGAAGCAATTAGAGTTTAATCAGATAAGGTGGCTTAATTAGGATGGCAAATTTATATGGGATGGGAATGGGAGGCTCTTCTAAAGAATATAAGTGAGAAAACCAGGCACACGTTTAGGGGAAGAGTGTTCCAGTATGAAGAAACAGCAGACGCAAATGACTTAGAGCAGTTATAGGGGTGACTTCAGTGTCATCCAGGAGGCCAGTATGGTACTTAGAGGGTACATAGAGGGTACTTAGAGGGTACAGGGAGAAAGATACCAGAGCAGTAAGGGCTTCTTTGATGCCCAGCTTAGATTTAGTTCCTACGTGTACTGGGAAGCCACTGCAGCAAAGAGAGAATAGAGAGCGTGATTTAACATCTGACAGCGCATATGTGGTAGAATGCAAAATAGACCATCATGGAGCAGAACTGACGGAACCCACCTAAGGGAGCTTTGTCAGAGTCAAAGGAGAAGAGACATGGTGGGATGGACTGGGACCCTGTGAGGGAGCCGAAGGAACAGTAGGAAGTGGCAGAATTCTGGATCTGTACTGAAGACAGAACTGACAGACTAGTTGGGAAGTATTAATGTAAAGTAGCAAGAACAGGGAGAGGCCTGCATGGTTATTTCAGGGTTGAACCTGAGCAACTGGATAAAAACATGCTGTTGAGTTAAGCAAGAACAGTTTAGTATCCTGGGACTTGCAATTGCTTTTGGTTACCCACACTCCCTCTGGCAGTAATGCATTTGACAGCCTAGTTCCTTCACCTGCATGTACAAGACACACACACACACACACACACACACACACCCCTACAAACAATATATATAGCAACCTGAGACCTCTCTCAGTCCCCCCGCCACCTGCAGTGGGTCAAACATACTCTCATCTCTGAATAATAGTGTAAGTTCACATGCACCTGGTCTATCCAAGTTCAATTTCCAACATTTGCAGATATGAAGAATAGTTGGGCTGATCCTGCTTGAACCAGTTTGAGGCGCATTCACAGTAATGCAAAAATGTGCCCAGTATTATAACTTCATTCTAAATGAAGTTAGTGCGATGGTTTGAATGAGAATAACTCCCACAAGCTCATATATGTGAATACTTGGTCCCTACTTGGTAGAACTAGTTTGGAAGGTTTAGAATGTGTGGCCTTGTTTTAGGAGATGTGTCACTGGGAGATGGCTTGGAGATTTCAAAAGCCCACATCATTCCCAATGTATTTGTCTCTCTGTCTCTCTGTGGTCTCTCTGTGTGTCTCTGTCTCTCTGTCTCTGTCTGTCTGTCTGTCTGTTTCTCCCTCCCTCTCTCCCTCCCTCCTTCTCCTTTGTGCTTGCTTCTCCAGGTGTAAGATCTTAGCCACTGCTACAGTCTATGACTTCCTGCTTGCTGCCATGCTTCCCACCATGAGCGACACGGATGCCAACCCTCTATAACTATTAGAAGCCCACAACAAACTCTTCATTCTGAGTTACCTTGGTCATGTGTCTTTTCACAGCAAGAGAAAAGTAAATAAATCAGTTAGCTTGCTTCATTTGCAAATCTGTGTGAGCCCTTATTTTCAGTTCTTTAGATAAGAGGCCAAAAACGTGAAAATATCAGACCTAGTCCCCAGTGACTTAAAACAGTGTTGTTATACGTGTGGTGATGGGGAGGGATGTAAGTTCGGACATGATTACTTTGAGATGAGTAGTGTATACCTAAGTGACTGTATTAGCTGTTTTCTGTTGCTGTGATATAATACCATGACCCAAGGCAATTTAAGAAAGAAATAATTATTTGGACTTACAGTTCCAGAGGGGGACTCCATAATGGTATGGGAGGCATTGCAGCAGGTGGACAGAATGGGAAGCTGAGAGATTCCATCTTCAACCACACACAGAAAGCAAGAGAGAACTGGGTAGTGGGGGCTACATATTCTCAAAGGCCACACCTAAGTGACGTGCTTCCTCCCACAAGACTACACTCCGTGAAGTTTCTGTAATGTCCTCAAACAGCACTACCACACGAGTATTCAATTATGTGAACCTATAGAGGATATTTCTCATTCGAACCGCCACAGGGACAAAGCAGATGGCAAGGACTGGTCCTAGACAGCCTGGAAATGCAGAAGCAAGGCTGAGTCATCAGTAAGTATCTCCCTCTGTGACTTCATGTGCACGTTATAGACAAGAGATGTTCTCAGGGATGGGATGGAAGCCTAGACCATTCCAGCGGACAAAGGTTACCAAGAGAGGCAGCAGCCAATAACAGATGTGCACAAAGAACCGCATAAATCATTTCTAGAAGAGCAGAGGTTTTGAAAATGTTTGTGTGAAATCATCCATCCCTCCCCCCCCTACTTCTCATAAATCAGACAAACCCACAAGAGAATGAAAAAAAAAGCTGTAAGCCACATATTTAATGGAACTCTCAGACATGTTTAACCACAAGCTGAGAAGCAGCATCCAAAAACAGCAGAGTCCTGAAGCAGGCTGTGCCAGGAGCAGAAAGGTGAAACCCAGGATTTCAGCTCTCAGAAGGGCAGACCTAGAGTGCACTTTTCTGGGTCGGAGAGATGCTAAGGTGCATAGCCAGGTCTATAAGGCCACTACTGGTGCTCACATGCTCACAAGTCAAGAAACAGAAGGTACGACTGAAAATGAAGTCATACAAAGGGGCACAAGAAAACAGAACGTTGCCTTTCAAAGTTCTCCAGATGCCAGTCTCTGCTAAGCCAAAAGAGCTACAAGCTAAATGACGTCACAGACACAACACTGGTGCGTGGAGCTATTACTCACCTCGTGTACCTTGCTGTTCCTTCACCCAGGGAAGCCTTCCACAAGACACTGGACCAGGAGAGAATCTACCGCAGAAGACAATCAGAAGAGCCAGTAAAAACAACACAAAGTAAAAGCAAGAGAAGCAGAACAAGCGCATGGGGGACAAAGAATGTATCAGGAAATGAAAGTTGAAACGGAGAAAATGAAAATACTTACATTCAAGTGTTGTGTTGTAATGAACTATAGGCTGGGCAATTCAAAATCGTATCCAATCGTTTCTATTTTTTCTAAATTATGAGTATCACATACAGACAGTCATCTAGGGGTTTTGCCCATGACAAGGATCCACTAGTCAAAACTATTAACTGCCATTTGAGGCAATAATCAACAAACACTGAGCAAGCAAAGTTTGGCAAAAAAGCAATAACGCAGGCTACCAATGCTGATCTCCGTAGTGGCACCTACTGAGTGGTCCTCAGCATCCTGGGTGCTGAGCAAGGATAGTAGTAGTCATGGATACCTGTGGAAGCACAGACTTGGGCATTCTAGCTGCTCTGCCCCTAGCTGGATATCTAAGCTGAGTTCCCAAACATTCCAGGAGGGTTTGTGAGCCTCCAAATACCCTTTAATGAATAGTTTTGTTTGAACCATCTGGCCTAAATTCTGTTTCTGGCAACTAGAGAGACTGATCAATATTCATAGATGTAAAGAGGGAAAATTCAACAAAGCAATTGCTGGTATTTAGCAACTGCACTGAGGTAAACACACAAAGTTAGGGAATAGATAATGATACAGTAGGAGGAGTTGAAACGGAAGCTGCAAAAATCAAGGTGATGAAGGTAGGGGAGGGTAGACAAATGAAGGCAAACAGAAAAATAGAAGAAAAGATCCCCTATCGTTACTGTTCATTGCAAAAATTAAAATATTTAGGGCCGATCTGAGAATAATGAATAGTAGCTCAGCCAGGCGTTAGAGTACAAGCTCAAGGACCTGAGACCTTGATGTAAAAGACAAGAGGGGGTTTTTAACGTCTGTATGAAAGGATGCTCCCATGCTCATCCCTTACTGCAGCCACATTCCCTTCCATGTCACGAGCACAACAAAAACCCAATTACACTGAGCAATGTAAGGTGTGTGGTCGCCTCTCTCGCCTCCTGTCTCCCTCTACAACATGCCAGTTTTCCTTTAGATCTTAGACCACATTCTTTATCATATTGGAAGCTATCCCTAGCCAGTCATGGCTGTGCTAAGTATCCTAAGAAACAAAACATGGCTGAACGAGGACTCGAAAACGAATTGACTATATGAAGTCAGGATAGGGTTGTCATATCTTTCTCCGATTAACCGTTCCCACGATATGGATGCTCTCACCCAAAACAAACAGGTAAAGGGGGCAGGAGAAACCACCAATAAATATGCTTTCACAAAACTATTCTATAACTGATTTATTCCCAGTGATACTGGAAACATATGTCTTATAGATAATTTTATAGGTTGCAGGAAGCAAAAGGAACCTCGAGTGCAATCAAGGGCCTTAAGGAAGGGTAGCTATTCTAAGTTCTCAACACGGAGTAAAATCAGAAGGGAACTGGAGAATGAGGTTACTTCTCATCATATGAAGTTCCTACAGGGGATAACAAGTCTTGAATCTCCGGGAGTATTAGAACTTAATCAGTTTGAAAAGCCCACCTCAGGGCTGGAGAGATGGGTCAGGGGTTAAGAACACTTGATTTTCTTCCAGAAGACCTGGATTCAATCCCAGCACCCACGTGGCAACTTACAGCTGTATGTAACTCCAGTCCTAGGGGATCTGACATCTTCTTTTGGCTTCGCTAGGCACTAGGCCCATATGTAGTACAAAGATATGAATACAGGTAAAACATCTACAGATGTAAAAATAAGTAAATAAAAATTAAAAAAGAAAAAAGAAAAGCCCACCTCTATGATGGGCTGACTCATTTGCCTTGTCTGAAAGGATCAAAAAAATAATGCAGTAGTCTCCTCTGCATGGTTTGGTCCTATCATCATTGACCTATCTGGAGGCTTAGAACATAAAATAATAATTTTTGCCCATTAGTCTCTTGTGAGGAGCAGAGGTCCCCTAAACTAAGCTATGTATAGGACTCCTTTCTAAATAAAGATAAATTCATGAGGTTCCCTTTTCTCAGATGACTTTAGCTTGTGTCAAGTACCTGGACTTCTCTTCTAAATATATTGCTAAAATGTAAGCCCCATGAAGAGAGGAATAACTCTTCTCATTCACCATGGTACCTTCATCATCTGAAAGAGTTTCTGGATGGAAGTAGACTACAATACTCTTGAATGAATGGATGAGTACATGAATGAATGCTTATGAGTCATCCATACTCTCTTCCTGTCACTTTTTCTCTGTCTCAAGAGAAAACAAAAAATTTTGTCAATGTCATTCATTATTCTTCATTAATTTCCATAAGACAAACTTAGGAAGCTGGCAGTATTCTCCAAGTGATGGTTGGTGTCATCAACCTGACAGAATATAGATGGGCCCCTTAGGGATTAGCTTGACCATTTTAACTGAGATGAGAAGATGTACCCACTGTTGATGAAATCATTCCCTGGTTGACATTATGGACTCGGTAAGTGGGGAAGGGGAGGTAGGCAACAGTGTGTATTCATTGTTCTCTGACTCTTGACTGTGGACCTGTGGCCAGCTAATTCAAAATCTTTCTGGATATTGGACCCAGGTTCTGTCTGAAGATTTGAGTAAGTGCAAGAGGCTTAGGGCTAAGAGAACAGATGAACCAGGCTGGGCCTCAAAGAAAATAAAACATATAGAAAGTGAAAGATTTGTAAAATAAAAGCTTTAAACTTCTGAAGAAAGAAATGGAAGAAGATCTAGAAAATGAGGGGACTTCCCAGGCTTATGGATTGGTAGAGTTAATATTGTGAAAATGATCATTCTACCAAAAGCAATTTACAGATTTAATGCAATTACAGTGTAAATACCCACATTACTCACAGAAATAGAAAAGAATATTCTAAAATTCATATAAAACCAAAAAAGACTCCAGATAGCCAAAGCAATCTTGAGCAAAAGAACAATGCTCTAAGGATCACCACTCTAGACTTCAAGGTATATTACAGTGCTACGGGTAATTAAAAGAGTATGGTCCAGGCACAAAAACAGACATGTGGGCCACTGTAACAAAAGAGAAGACCCAAACGTAAGTATGACAACTACAGCCATCTGATATTTAACCAAGATGCCAAAAATATACAGTGAAGAACAGGCAGCATTTTCCACAAATACTTCTGAGGAAACTGGATGTGCAGTATACAAAAAAATGAAATTATACCTGTATCTATCCTGCTGCATAAAAAAGCAACAACAATTGAATCAAGGACCTCAATTTGAAACCTGAAATGCTGAAACTTCCAGAAAAAAAAAAAAAAAAAACATTAGGCAGTACCCTACAAAACATAGATGCAGGAAAGGATTTTCTGTACTGGAATCCATTTGCCCAGGAATTAAAGTCAACAATTGACAAGTGGGACCCCATAAAACTAAAAGAACTTCTATACAGCTAAAGAAACAATCAATAATTTATTCATGTAATCAGTCAGGCAGGCCAATGCTAGAAATTTCTTTGAGGTTAACAGGACCTAGGGACTTAAATATATTCACTACACATTGTTGGGTTAGGACTTGTCTCTCATACAAATCTTATGTTGGGAAAGAACGTTAAGGTCTAGTGCTCATGGAAAATTTTGTAGAGAAAAAAATTATAGCTTTGTAAAAGTGCCGTTTATTCTTCCTGACTTCTTACTTAGTGAATCGGTAATTTAAAATCCAATCTTTGATTTATAGACCAAATAATACCGTCTTGATTTAAGGATTACAATCACTGCAGCTGCGAATATAAACACCACCACTTAGACTGCCAACACAGTGTGCATTATAAAACAAGTCCCCGTTTTGTTTATATTGAATTTGGATTGATGGGCGATATGTCGTCACCTACCGGGGATCATTCCAGGCTTCTACTGCAGGAGCTATGTAAGTTCTCAAGAAGAGTCTATAGTTATGAAGTGCAACTGATTGAATTGCTCCTCCAGAAATGAATACCAGAGTATCAGGGGTGTTTTAGATAGGACATCAGCATTCTTCCGGTACAATGATAGTACATAAAGATGCATGACAAATCACTTGATAGGGAGCAGAGTTTTAATACTCTTGTTTATCCTTGTGTGTCCTTGGACAAAGAACGGGAATATCAATTGCTTCCTCTGTATAATTAGTAAAACAGTTATCACAAGGTGATTGTAAAACTTAAAAAGGACAAGATCTTCTTAGAGAAACTAAATTAATAGTGGCTGCTATTCAGATTCAGTCATGCAACATTTGCACAGTCTTGGTTCAAAAATCTTTATTACATCCTGTGCATTTTAATGTGTCCAGCACTTATACATGGAATTCATATGAATGACCCTGAGACTAATTTCACATGAGCCCCACAAGATTCTTAATCTATAAGTAGTACGTGGTGATCACAATGGTTTTAGTGTTCATGTGTGTAACTGGATTTATTACCAGATTGATATCATTTTGGATATAATCAACATCCTTCTGCCATGGTTCATCCTTCTTCTCTCTTCTTTCCTCTCCAAATCAACTGGTCACAGATACTCTGTCCAATCCATTCTACTTGGCTTACCTTGCAGCTCATACATATCCAGCTGGTATGAACACTAATGACTAATAGATTTCGGTCATCAGCCCTTTCTAAGATTTCTCTAACCCAGGAGAAGCGCCCATCCAAGTGGACAATTAGCGTCCAGTAACTAAAGCATGGAGGATTTAATGACCAAGGTGACAGCGTTCAATGCCCATCCTGGCTTTAGAGTGCACCAGTGAATATTTTACCTGTGTTTTTATTGCTTCCACGTTTCCTCCCTACTGTAGCAAGAATCTTAGAAAGTCTTATTAATAAAATCAAACCTGAAGCCAGGTATTGGGGTGAATGCTGGAAAATCAGAGAAGCAGAACAAGCCACAGCCACCTCACCTTGCCAGTTCCTCCGCTGATCCTGTTTCCTCAGACTGGAAGCCTCTGAATCCTTATCCAAATGGATCTCAGCTGAACTGCTGCTCAAAAGCCCAAAAGCTTAACCAGCCTAGTTCCTGGTTTTCACGCCTTATATACCTTTCTGCTTTCTGCCACACTTCCTGGGATTAAAGGTGTGAGCTTTAAATGCACAGAGATTAGATTAAAGGCGTATGTGCCACCATTTTCTGGCCTCTATATCTAGTGGCTGTTCTGTTCTCTGACCCCATATAAGTTTATTAGGGTACACAAAATTCTATGGAACATAATATCACCACACCCTACCCCAGCCCTTCTTCCTTTACATCCCACAGATACTGACCTCAAGAAGGCACCTGAACAATCTGTCCACTTTCTCGGCTTCACTTTAAGGTCTGCAACACCAGTGAGCCTCCAAGTATGAGAGAGTTCATTTCTAATCAATGGGATTTGCTCACCTCTCTCTTCAACACTGTTTTCTCCTGATTTCACCTCAATCTAATCTCACCTGCAGAGAAATTGCCTCCCACCTTCCGTTTAGTCTTAAGAAAGACGAATGATGGACTATTGCAATAAAGTTCAACATGTTCTAAATCAACTTTAGTTTAATATCATGTAACCTACTAAGTTATTGAATGATATTAACAGGTTGTTGAGTTATTATAATACTCCTGGGGTATATTCATTTTTGAATCCTACTTAATGTATTTCTCAGGTTAGTGTGCTACCACTCTTAAACAACATCATGTATTATTTCTTCCTTATGCATTTTTCAGTCAGTTTTAAAATCAGTACTACAGCAGTCATTCAGAAAGACAGACATATACTTCCTTGTCTCCTATTCTCTGCAACTGTACAAGGCAAGCTAAATGTTTGTAGTCGCCAAAACTCTAGTTTAATGCCTTTTTGTGGACATAAAGAATTTTTGTGGGTATTACTTGTAATAATGGATTCAACTTAATACACACAGGTTTTCTCAATTTTTAAGTTTGCCTTTGGATTCACTTTAGGTCAGAGTTTTCTAGAAAACTTCTGTTTAGGGTTTGAAACTCAGTGATGTGAACTTGTTAATATTAATTCCTAATTATGTCAAAAATAAATCTGATTATCTGGGGTTATTGAATTGCCCACACAAGCTTATGTTGTGAATACTTGTTCTCCACTGGATCACACAGTTTGAGGGAAAGTATGAAATCCTTGGTGGGTGGTGTCTAGCCAGTGAAAAGATGACTTGTTGAGTCTTTTAAGGTTACACTGGGCCCCTGGTGCCTGCCTCCCTCTCTTCTTCCTCATCTACGGTACTATGACGGTCTTTACAAGATGTCTGTTACTATGGCCTGAGCTCTTCCAAGCCTTCACTGGAATGCCTTTCCATTCCACCATGAAGGACTAAGCCCTCTAAGCTATGAGTTCTTAACTGGCAATTAGTATCTTTTAGTTGATAAGCAATTATATCAATGAGTATATATCTCATTCTTCTCCCAAGTTGCTTCTGTCAGCTTTAAAAAGATGCAACATTTAAATGAGACCTACTAAATAAAAGATGCTAATGTTACGGTTTACTCCGAGTAGTGTTTTTGATAATTCCTTATCTGCTTTATTAGACAAGAGTACTGGAAATTCCATGATTAATTCACTAAGTTTTTAAGAGAGCGAGGTACATTTTAAGTTTAGAATTTATCTTTCTTCTGAATTATTCCTTTTGGTATTTCCTCAGAATTACCTGTACCCCTGATTAAAACTGCAACCTGTCACATCTGTTTTATGTAATTAATAATGGTGTTGCTGTGTTTGGCTTGGTTAGGATTTTTGTAGCATGTTTTCCCACTGGCTTACTTCCTACAAATTCTTACAACCTGTGTCCTTATGTTTTAGTTTGGCTCTTAAATAATATATTCATTTTAGTTCTTAACTGGTAATTAGTCTCTTTTAGTTGACAAGTAATTATATCAATGAGTATATATCTCATTTTGTGCACTGTATCCTGCTTTTCTGTATTTCTCCATTTCCTGAGTTTTCTTAAATTAAAATGTCTTTATTTGCCCACTCTCCCTCTGTTCATTGGGATATTACATTCCATTTTTATGCTTTTAGATTTCCTCTTAATATTTCACTGTACATTCTTCTCTTGAAATACATTTAGTAATGACTAGTTCTTCCTCACTCTTTCTATGAAAGAAAATTTAAAATTGTTTAACTATCTGTAATTCCTTTATGTCTTATATTTGTTTAGTAATTTAGAATCTTCTAATTAGAAAAATCCTATAAATAATGCATAATTTGGAAAATAAATAATGACTACAAAAGTCCCCACTGCCTCCAGCTCCATCCATTTGCCTACAAATTTCATAATTTAATTTTTAGCAGCTGAATAACTTTCCATTGTGTAATTGTACACAATGGATTTCATTATCCATTCATCAGTTGATGGACATCTGGGTTGTTTCTAGTTCTTGGCTATTGTAAATAGAGCATCAATGAATATGGATGAACAAGTCCCAAGACTGACTGGGCAGCATGAACTGAATTTGATGAGGAAAGAAGCAATCTCAAAATTGAGTGACAAGGGGTAGGAGGGTCGAGTGGGTAGTGCAGGGAGGAGTTGGGGGATATGGACATGTTCAAAATATATTGCATGACATTCTCAAGGAATTCCCAACGTGTTCTACTTTTGCTAGTAATATCTGTATGCCTACCATTTTATTTGTTTTTTTTTTGGTTTTTTTTTTTTTTTTTTTTTTTGGTTTTTCGAGACAGGGTTTCTCTGTGTAGCTTTGCGCCTTTCCTGGAACTCGCTTTGGAGACCAGGCTGGCCTCGAACTCACAGAGATCCGCCTGCCTCTGCCTCCCGAGTGCTGGGATTAAAGGCGTGCGCCACCACCACCGCCCGGCACCATTTTAATTCAATAGTTACTCCGGCAATAAACTCATAAGCAGTTTGACTTAGAATAGGAACTTACAAATGTGACTGCGACTCAATGCGAAGCTTCTTCCATGTAATAATCAGGGGTCTTGTTACCATGTAATAAGCAGGGCTCTTTGACACATGATCTTAGCCTATGAACATGGGCACTCTTAAATTGGATAGGAAATGTGCTAGCTTTCAATGGCATCAGCTGGGACACAGATCACTGCTCCATTCATCATCGGTCGCAAGCCCCTGAACTCACCATGCACAGATTTAGGAATATACAGGAACATATGAACTATTTGGAAAAGCTAAATCCCCGTGCCATAATTCAGAGGAATGTCTGCAAACAGATGGAAGCATTTGGTGACGGTAACCTTTGTATGTCTTCACCTTCTGCAATGCTGCTGACCCATAGAAGACTCACAATTAACATGTACAAACAGCAACTGATAGGACAAATAGACGACAGAAAACTGCTATCTCAGAATGAGCCCCACCTCAGAACATGGAAATCTAATCTCAGTGTCCAGCCCTACCTCCTTGCAGATCTCTGAAAACTCATTTATGTTTTGTGTTCTCTCTTGTCTAGCAGATGAGAAGACTTGTGACTTTTTACTCACAAATAAACAGGAAGCAGTCCCTCATTGCTTTGTGCATACATCCAACCAGTAGCCTTAAGTTCCATCCGTGGGCTACAATTGGAGGCAAGAAACAGGTCTATGATGATGAACATAAAGAATAGCATCTCATATGTTTGTTAGAGGAATTTAGCAAGAAAACAAAGATAAATCACTCAACATAAATCCTATTCTTTCCCAGAGATTTTTATTTTTACTTATGTGTCTGTGTGTATGTATGTATGTATGTATGTATGTATGTATATATGTGCCTAGAGACCTAACGATGTTGTATTCCCTAGAGCTGGAGTTGTGGTTAGTTGTGAACTACCTTCAGTTAATGCTGGGAACCAAACCCCGGTCTTTTACAAGAGCATCAGAAGCACTTAACCTGGCTTATCCTTTCCAGTCTCCTAAATTTTATTCCTGAGGATCCAGGTGAGTGATTCATGCCTGTGATCCCAGCACCAGGAGGCTGGGGCAGCAGGAGTGTCACATGCTAAGGGCAGTCTGGGTTACACAGTGGGTACTAGTCCGGCTTAGATGATAGAATGAGACCCTACCGCCCCTAACTAGACCAAAGAATGTCCACTATTGCATTGTTCTCTATGCTTCCCACGTTTCCTGCCATCTGGCAGTAGGAGGAGGTGATGGTTAAGCTGTAGAGTCAATTTCTGTTTTCTCTGCACCTGCAAGCTAGAAGAATCTCAAGAGAGAAGATGAGGAGTTGAGGAGCACAGCACAGCAATGTGATTTACATATTCATAGTATTAAGACAAATGTGTGTGTTATCAAAATGAACTCAGCCATCACATACTGAAGTCATCATTAACCATGAAACATATTTGTACTGTGAAAGGAACCTTTGGTTGTTTTATAAGAAATCTGAGAAACCTGAAATCCTCCAGCATTATCATAAATTAGAAATTGTGGGAGATCCTGTCTTAGACACTTAGCAGCACTGAACGGAAATTTCCTCCAAACAATAGCTTCCAGTGCGAAGTTAATTAGCCGTGCTCAAATTTTTTGGAAAACTCTTTTTAATTGAAGAAAGTGAATATTCACAAACTCCGCTTCAGTAATTGCAAGCACAATGGATTGTCACAGCTGCGTAGGGAAAGTTTGCCTCTCATTTTGAGTGAGTCTTGGATCTTCATCAATATGTCAGTGAACTCTGTATGAGGGCTAAACTAAAAAGCATTTCCTGAGTTTTTTGAAGAACTTTACAGCTGCTTTAAGGGGGCTAAATTAAACTGCTGCTGTAGAAGGTCCTCTGATTTTCCACAGTAATGTCACCATTCTATGATTACAATAAAGACACATTCCTATGGCTTTTTCTTATTTCTCTGAGGATTGTATAGAAGACCTACATTGTGCTTTCAATAATTCAAAGTGAGTCACAAAGCAAATAGTCTTTTCCTCCATAACTGAAGACTTTTATTTCTAAGTGTTTATACTGTGTCTGTCTCAAATAGAATCTGGAAATATTTGAGCAAGATGTTGAAAAATCTCTTGGCTTCCTTCAATTCTTTATCTTAAAATTGTGGAAAATGCCAAAGAAACTGGTGTTGTTTTTCTCTTGGTGGAAAATTGTTTTGAGGTTTTTATTACAAATACATTCTTGTTATTTAAAACATCAAATGATACCAAACAATATAAAAGAAAATAAACAGAGCCTATCCCAATTTCCAGTTCCAATAGAGACAGCCACTGCCAAGATATTGTATAGCAAAAAAAATTGTTTAATATAAAATATCCAATCTAAGTAAGTTATCATATTTTCTATGATTTTTTCACTTAATTATATATCATTAACTTTTTAAAGTCGATCTTTTCAGGTATACAACAATATTTTAATGTGGATTATTTTCATTAACAGTAATACTTTATTGACTCAACCCCCATCGATGAACATTTGATCATTTTCTAGGTATTTGTTTATTCCCTATGCAGCTGTGATAATCCGCTTGCAATTACTGAAGCGGAGTTTGTGAATATTCACTTTCTTCAATTAAAAAGAGTTTTTCAACTCCTGTCAATGTGATCTCCCTATGTTATTGAGCTGTCTTCTGGATTGCAACCCAATATGTAGTCCAGACTGGCCTGGAACTCACTAGACTTCTATTTCAGCCTCCCAAGTGCTGAGGTTACGGGCATGTGACTCCACTTAGCTGCCATTTGTTCATTTCATTCCTACAAAGCAGCCTGAAACTGTCTCTCATTTTCACAGATTATGGTTGAATTCTTACAGCAGTAGCCAGGGGAAGAGGACTTCTAAGTCTATTCCTATTTGTTAGTTAATAACTCGTTCTGGTATCTTAAGCCAGCTCTAAAATAGTCACTTGCTTGCCTACCAATTTCGTGTATTTATAATAAGATGGTCTTCATTTTGGGAAGACTTGTCACACATTTCATGGAAGTGTCCTTCGGTAGTCTTTTCTAATTGAAAACAAAGTGAAGACAGCTCAAGTGAGTGGTGACTGTGGAAGATCCAAGCTATTCATACTACCCGAACACAAACGCAATGCATTCCCTATCTTTTTTACTACATTGCCTTTCAAAGCGTTATGATGAGGGTAAGTGTTTTTTTTTAAGTGTTAAACACTACATTGAAAGTAATAAGCTACTTCTTTGTTATTAATTGGCTGTGTGGCTGAAGGCAATCAATTGATATTTTGAAATCTCAGTTTTGCTTTTAAAATACGAGTCATTATAAAAGCCAGTTTCGTATGGATATAAGGACAGCAATGAATTTCAGAAGATCTGCAAGCTAGTACAAGGTTTAGGACATTGTAAATGCTTGGTAGCCGCCAGCCATCATCACCATAACCAATGCTCATTAGTGTGGACACTTTATTTTGGTCTCCTTGTGGTCAACTCTCTATCATCTATGTAATGAAAAATTCTTAATGTCTCTATCTGAGTATTAAGGGCAGGTGTCCATCCACTCTTCGGCTTTTCATTCCTTGAACATGCAAGGTGCCACCTCTCACATATGTGTTCTCTTTTTATTTGGGGGTGTCACCATCTTTTAACCACAAGGCAAATTCATTCTTGGTGTTCCAGGCTCCTCTCAAGCATTTATTCATTCTGCTTCAATTTTGGGCAACATGGATGTGTGTTTAGAAGTAGACATTTGTGTTAATTAGTGAATGCAGTGGGTGGTACAGGTGCATCACAGACGTCTGCTCATGAAACAATGGGTTCACCAGAGCTGAAGTGGTCATCGGCCGCAGTGGGGGTGAGAAAGCCAGAAGACATTCTTCAAAGAGAAAGACTTTACAGAGAGTGATACTTACTCAGCAGATGTTTCAAACCACTCTTAATTTCTGAAATTCAAAACAACAAAATTCTTATGCTCAGGCCATTGTGGCATGACACTTGTGTACAAAGTTCACACTTGAGAACTGTACAATCAAGTTACCAAACAAAATTGCAAAATAAAGATTTTATGAGGTTTTAAGTCAATTCAGTATTCTATACTGGGCCATGTTAATAGTGATCCTCTTCCATATGTTGTGTAGGAAAAAATGGGCCTGCCTGCAAGTATGAATAAACATTGCTGTCATGATGCTACCATGGCAACAAAGATACATTTCAAAATGTACACTCCACTTACATTATCGGGTACAAAATCGTTTGTTTGTTTGTTTGTTTTTCTAAAGGGATAAGTGAATGCTGTACAATCACATGAGTGTATGTGAGGGATCTGAATCATAAGGCCAAGGTCTTCAATAGGAAGAGCCTGGAGCATAATGGAGCCTGAAAATTGGTCTTAGGATTTAGCCTATGACGGGAAGAAACAGGGAGCAGGGACTGTGAGGATGGTTTGTCAGCTGGAGGAGAGCCAGATTGTGGCCCAAGAGACTATGTTTTGCTGAACATCCAGCTATCTAGTGACCCCAAAAAGCAGCAAAGAAGTCTGGAAGTGAAGGGACAAAGGGAAGCCTCACAAGGAGGATGTGCCGAGCAGCCCGGATAGGCGAGACACTACACATGCATCTCGTCATTGGCATCTGAGCTGGTCTAGAAAGTGAATTCTCTCCCACAAAACCTTGTGCAGGAGCTGCAGAAAACAACCACCAAGCCTGCTGTGTCCCACGAGCTTGTGGGAGGGGTGGAATGATATCCTAAACCTTTTTAACATTCTCATTTACCAATGACCTTCTATGGTTCCACTACTACAGTGCTCAAAATCTAGACTGGAACTCTTCGGAGTTCTAAATTCAACAAATACTGGTTTCTAACTAGATGATCAGATTAGTTATTATTCTGTCATTGATTGCCATGAGGAAAAAGATTCTTTGAGTGTGTCGATGAAACAATTCTACTTAGACTCTGCATTCTGGGTGCCTTAGAAGCCAAGATACAGGAGGTGAGGGAGGAACATGCATCAGCCTATTAGAGAAGGAAGTAGCTAGAGTCAGTGGACAAGATGAACAGGTTATGAGACTTAAAGACTTTTAAGACTGTTTCTAAAAGACTAGGACTTTTCAAAGTTCTAAAAGTGGGGGGTTACCGACTCTACCACCACCCAGTGAGGGGGCAATGTACTGAAAGCTTAATGTCATCAAAGTTTATTGCTGCCATCTTTCTGTGCCCATTACATGCTGGATGTTATTCTGCTGTGTTGAAAATTGAAATGCATCCCATTTATTAAACAAACTGACCTGAAATGAATATGTGCTTTGAGTATTACATTATGTCATACTATTCTTTCCCAAAATTCACAAAAGGGGATATCAGTATTAGATTTTCTACCCTTAGTCTTGACGATGATGATGATGATGATGATGATGATGATCTGTCTACAACAGTGGTTCTCCATCTGTAGGTCAAGATCCCTTTGGGGGTCAAATGACCCTTTCACAGGGGTTGCCTAAGACCATCAGGAAACACAAATATCTACATTACAATACATAATGGCAGCAAAATTACAGTTATGTAGTAGTAATGAAATAAGTTTATGGTTGGGGTTCACATCAACGTGAGTACACTGTCTTCAAGGGTCGCAGCGTTAGGAAATTTGAGAACCACTGGTCTAAAGTATGCTGTGTAGGATCTCAAATGTGTTTCACGAAAATAAAACTAATTTGACTAAGCAGACAGATCAATGTGGTTGAACGTATGAATTTTTAAAAGTAAATATATATATAATTGTAGTCTTCATTCGAAAAAGTTAATAAAATAACAGAATAACTGCTGACAGAATACTCAGACTTACGCAAGAGGCATTTTTATCACTAGTTACATAACTTTGTATGCAAGTTGGTTGTTCATTTTATATATGAAATATATAATCATACTTATTCATTCAATACTGAACAAAATTCTAGATGTCCTGTAGCTATATACATCTTCCTTGAGGTTGAGTTACAAAGCTCGGTTTGCTAAGCTCCACTTACTATAGGCTTTGAAGAAAACTAAATTTCATTTCATAATTTGGAGACAGAGTTTCTCTGTGTAGCCTTGCTGGATGTCCTGGAACTTAGTCTGTAAACCAAGCGGGCCTCGGACTCACAGAAATCTACCTGCGTCTGCCTCCCGAGTGCTAGGATAAAAGGTGTGCTCCACCACCACGAAGTTTGTACACTATTCTTAAGAGAATCAGGCTATAAGCACAGAAGCTGCGACTGATGTATCTTAGTTTTCCATTTTTAAGAAAATCTAACCTGCAAGGGAACATTTCTTTTGCTTGGTTCACTTCCCATGCCCAGGGCGTTTTGCCCAGAAGATGGAAGACATCAATAAAAAGAAAGACCTGTTCTCTGCCTCAGGAAGTTTACATGCGAGAATTTCTTACCATTTCGTACCAAGGCAGAGAACATGGGCTGGACACTTTCATGCCTGACACAATCCAAAGACCAGAACAGCATGGCAAAATGGATTGTCTGGACACAGGTAATGCGCAGTGAAAGGATTATGGAGGTGGGAAACACAACAAGTGACTCCCATTGATGCCTCAGCATCTGTTTTGAGGAGGCATTCAGGGACTCCCGGAAGGGAGAGGGAAGCAAGCTGGGATCCTAGAGTAGGGGGGACTCAGCTGGAGCCACAGAGCACAGAGACAGTGACTAGCTTCACAAAGAGAGAGCCCCGGAATTTTCAGTTAAGCTGTACTTCATTAAAATCAAACATCTGTACTCTTGGAAAGTCACTAAGAAGGTCCACAGACTAGTCACAGACTAGAAGAAATAGCTACAAATTGTGTATCTGATACTAGTAAAATGACCTTTGAAAATAAGCAAAATAAGTCTGGTGGGGTGGCACACACCTTGAATTCCAGCACTTAGGAAGTGGAGGCAGGCAGGGATTCAAGGTTATCTTCGGCTACACAGCCAGTTTAATGGCAGCTGTCTCAGAACAAAAGGAAAATATTTGAATAAAAATTTTGCTGAAGATGATTCATGGATGGAAAGGAAGCACTTTTAAAATATAGCCTTCTTCAATAGTCAAGGCAGAAATGCACATTGAAACCACAATGAAGTTCTATGGTGCATCAGTTAAAGTGGCTGAGACTGAAGACCAGCCATGAGATACTGATGGAACAGACTTTTTCCACATCGACGCTGGGAATGTAGAATTGCAGCAATCACTTGGGAAAGTAGTTTTGGAGGCTCTTAAAAATTAAAACATACACTGCCTGTATGATCTAGACATTGCACTCCTGGGAATTTACTCAAAAGAAATGAAAGTACAAGTCCTTGAAAAATACTTGCGCATTAAAATTCATAGCAGCTTGTTTATTACAGCCTCAAACAATGATCAGCTCAAGTACCTATTAGCAGGCGGCCATGTAAGCCAGCACTGTGTTGTCCATATGGGTAAGGCAGTTTTTATGTGAGAAAGAAGGTTGGAGACAATTGTTATATTGGAGTGGAAGACGGGAGTGGGTGTTGACCGCCAGTCTGTCTATGAAGCACTTTACTTAGCTCTGTGTGTGTCACCTGATCTGAGTCCCAGAGCAACTGGGAAGCATGGGAAGCGGTCAACTGCTCTTTCCTGTTTCTGATCGGCTGTTACTGAAGGGGTTCTCAACCTGTGGGTCGTGAACCCCATATGGGTCATCTATCAAATACCCTATATATCAGATATTTACATTAGGATTCATAACACTAGCAAAATAACAGTTATGAAGTAACAACAAAAATAATTTTATGGTTGGTTGGGGGTCACCACAACATTCGGAACTGTGTTGAAGGCTCGCAGAATTAGGAAGGTTGAGAATCACCATGCTAGGGAGACTCTCACCTACTTCTTTCAACTACAGGTGATTTGGATGGAACCAACTTCCCATAACCCACTTTTAGACCTGGAAAAGGATCAGAATCAGACCAGAGTGTGTAACTACCCCTACTCCAAATCCTTTTGACCCCAGTGACATATTTGTGGGAGGTTACAGTACCCATCCTGGAAAAATTTCTTCCATGGGTATTTGGGTATCCTGATGGGTAGAAGGCATGCTTGGTTCCCTAGGATTTTTCTCTAAAAGGACAAAATCAAACTAGATATTCAAATGGCCACTGGAAGGTCTGACTGAGAATCTAGTCAGCCTGTAAGGAAGCTCAGCCAATAGATGAAAGAGTTCTAATGAATACATCTACCCATAGCACTGTTTATCTTCTAGATGTAACCATGCAAAAGCCTCACCATGCTTGACTCTACAGCCATTAAACAAATAGACTATTTCTCTCTCATTATGTCCTTTTGAAAGACTCCCACCAAAGGCCCAGACACAGTACCCCCAGCAACCCAAAAGAGCTGAGGGAAGAGATATCTTAAAAATAAACAGAACTGAGTCACTTCCCCCTTCCTGGAGAGGGTGAAGTCAGGTGTTTTCAAAAGAACTAAGTCAGGATGTCTGATGGTGACCGATTAACCACGAGATGCCCCTCTCTGGAGATAACATGACCAGACCCTGGAGATGGGTTATAAAACTCCTGACAGGGCAAACAGATAAGGTGAAATAAGACAAAGTCCAGGCCCAGGAAAAACTGGACCAATCAAGGATGGACCCGAACTATACATAAATACATGTATACAGACACAGACCACAGACACATACTCACCAAAAATATAAAAGAATAAAAAAACAAGACTAGGAGAAGGAAGAAGAAGAGAGAAGAGGAGAAGGAAGAGGAGGAGGAGAAAGGGTGCTCAGAGACAGTTCCAAAGCAAGTCTGCAAAATAGATTGATAAATAGAAGCAGAGATATTAGATAAAGAACAGGGGAGGGTGGCTGGCTCTTGAAGTTGATGTGGTTTCTCATGATTGATGACTTCCTACAGTTCACTGTTATTTTTACAATTTGAAGACCTTTATTCTTTACAATCTAACAAACCTGATTAGACCTCCAAGCTACACGGTGGATACCAGATTCAGGAAAAGTAAATATTGTGACGTTAATAAAGGTTTTGCCTTAGTGCTAGCTGAAAGCTAATCGCAGGTGACAGTACTGGTTGCGGAGCCTTCTGTGAGCTCAGGAGGCAGATGTGACCTATGGAATATCCGTTCTGGAAAACAGGAAAGGTATTCAAGCATGCAATTCATGAATTGCTTTGTCCTTCCAAAATCTGCCTGCCACTGTCTTGTGTGATGAGAATTAATGTTTACAACAAGATTGGTCCAGGAGTTAACCTGAGAATTGTATGCCAGATTTTCTATAAAGTATAAATAACCCTTAAAAGGATTTTAATAAACCGAGTATGGAGGACTATCCCATCAGTATCAGAAACACCATACATCCCTGCATGTCCACAGACCCCCAATGCTGCCTTTCCATAGAGGTTCCTGGATGCACATCAAACTTGAGGCTGTGCCAGAAGAACAAATTGAAGCCACTCAGGGTGACATTTTGGAAGGACAGAACAGACCTTTTCCAAGGGGACTCCACCTCCAGAAGGGATCAGTTCCTGGATCCATTAACTCCAGCTGAATCATTTACATGCTATGGGTCCTGTTCGAAGTCCTGTAAGGAGAAACCTTTCCATTAATGCTCAGCATCTTCCATCGCTTCCTCCTTTCTGTTTACAGATGCCCCCAGGAAGAGCTGGTTGGAAATGTCCTTGCTTGGTTAGGGGATACACTCTACAGCTTACACAGCACAAAGATGGTTGGCTTGGAATTTAGATTGCTTTTCTTGAGCAACCTGGATCAACCCTTAAACAGTTAAAGGAGCAATGAATTCTCCTGTGAGAGTCTAGACCAGGCATGGTTGTCTGTTGCCATGGTACCAAATATACTAGGAAAAAGGAAGAAATAGACGCTCTGTGATAGACAGAGCACTTACCTGTCAAACAAATGTTGTAAATCCTCTGTGTAACATGAACATCAAATTATATAACATAAGCAAAAGTAATTGAAGAAGTGCTGTATCCATATGGTTTTCCTCTGGTTTTATGCCTGTACTTTTCCAGCAAAATGTTTTTGTATAATCCATTTTATGTCTTTCTTTTTATACGTGCATCTCCTCTTAGTAGTTTTAAATGCTGAAATGTGTGCACTCTTAAATAAAACAAGAATGACAAAATCGCATCAGCACCACCTTCTCTGAAACACTCGGGTTAAAGCTGAATCAAATTGAGTTACAAACACACAAGCTCTAAATATTCATCTTTTAGTAGCAGGGTTATTTTGTTATTACACACCTAAGTTTCAGAACTCAGAGGAAAAACAATCCCATAAACAAAAATTGAGAAATACCTGTTAGGAAAGAATTGGCCCCATGGTGTCAGTACCACCAGGGCTGGGCTAAGTTGGGAGAGTGGTACTCAACCACTGGTTGAGTATTAAGAATCGTCCTCTTCAAAAATAATATAAGGAAGATTTTAACACACAAAGACTCAAATCAGGGGGGAAACTTTCTTTCAGAAGAGGCTAACTAAAGGCCTTTAGTCCCCAGATTGATATCACCAATGTTTAAAGCATTAACTAGTAAGATAAATATGAGAAAACTGTTAGTGGGGGTGTTTGATTCTTAGTTTTCTCCAGCTTGTACCTCTTTGCTTCCTACTTTATTAAGCCAATAAAGATAATGAACTGAAGAAACTAAACCCTAAGTAGAGAGTCGGCTTATTAATAATTATGTCACAATAATAACATTTTATTTACTGAGCTTTCAGGATCATTTAAACCTCAAAAATATAACTCAATGTAGCAGTTGTTATACCCATTTTATGTAAATTCTATCTCATTTTGACTATATTGACTTATAAAGAATGAAACTGTCCATATAGTTCCTGGTCTCAGAGCACACATGCAATAATAATGTGACAATGGTACACATTTTAATTATAAAGTAAAATCAAGAATAAGTTTCTGGAGCATACAACATAAATGGAGGCCAATAAATATGGCTATTGTGCAGATCTTCATTAGTTTATGAGTCAGCAAAATCCATCCCAGACCTGTCAGGGAAAATATGTCTGCTCAATAGTGCTGACCAACCAATTCATCCTCTCCACATCTCATTAGAGATGGTTAATGAATCGGAATATTCCTTCTCAACATCTTGGATCATTTCTTTTAGAAGCATATATAATCTGCATTTCATTATACATCTATCAGATAGCCAGGGCTTTTTTCCCCCCGTTAATATAGTTGGTGACCTCAAATTCACTCCAAAAAGAAGTCATCATGCTTTATCTCCTCATTAAAAGGATAATCAAGGGAAAAAAAAAACTCTCGTCTCTTGCTTGTCTTTAATGGCATCTAACTGATGCTCAAAGATACCACATGAGTTTCCTCTCAAGGATTTTCAAATGTGTTTATCTTAAGGTATTAAGAACCTTATGCATTATCTTGACCCCTATTTTTATTTATACATTTGAAAATACAAGCAACCTGATCCAGCCTTAGACCATGGACCCACAATTACTGTTTTTTTATCCACAGTTCAACCAACATTTTTCATTTGCTGATTGTATGCTGGATCCTGTGCTAAGGACTGAGAATACAGCAGTGATCAATCCAGTATCATCCCTTCATCAAGGGTCTCACGGTCTAAGGGGAAATATGGACAGTTGAGCTATAATTTGAACACTATCTACATATATTATACACACTGATCTTGGTAATATGTCAGTGATGTCTCCAATAATAAGATCTATTGTGCAATTAATGTCTTAATATTTCAGATTGGATGGCATTATGTTCTCTATCCAGACTAGTTCTTATAATGGCTATGTAAAATATTTCTATCATCCTCATCTTATAAATAAAGAACATGAAACTGGAAAGATATACAATTTGCTTATGATTAATCAGATAATGTATGGAATTGATGTTTCTTTCTATTGCACTGAATAGTGTAATCTTTCTATTGTATTGTGCTTTTGGGATGCTTTCTTAATGCTTTATTTCCAATCTTTCCATGGATATTGTCAATGATAAATTATAAGCTAGTTTTATAGTTAAAACTGAAAACTCCAATGATCTAGCAATTTTGAGACCACACAGTAAAGCTTTCTGAGATGTTGAGTTACTGGATAATTTTCAAAAGAGCATGTCTTTATGAGTTGGGGTAGAATAGTGAACAAGTAAGAGCCTCCATGCTTCCTAAAAGTGAAATATCATCATGTCACGGTGAAAAAAAAACAGATTTTGTAGCCACACTGGTATAGTTTCAAACCTCAGTTTTGTTCTTCTCTCAATCATCTTGGCATGGGTCTCAAAGACGCCTATGTTCACCTTTCTTGGATATAAAAATGTAGCTTCTACTTCATACATAAGAGGATACAATGGGGATTGAATTAGGTCAGGAATATGCCATGCCTAAACAACAGCTGAAGTAACACCTTTAGTAAAGGTCCATTCCCTAAACTTGTCGATTAACAAAACGGAGACTAGTGAAGACAATTAACATCAGAAGTAATCCACCAAGGTGGTAGAAGACACACCTATGAATAACTCTCTAGCTCCTTAGAAGAGCGGACATCCCTAGAACAAGCTGGGATCGGGCCAGCATTCCTTATTGGATGGAATTAGATGGGACCATTACATCATTCTCTCTTGCGGGGAAATAAAAACCTGTTCTTTTAAAAGTGATCAGGTGGCATTAAAGGCAATGGACAGGGTAGCTAGGATGGTAGTATAGGTGTCAGAGGGCCTTCCCTAGACTCCTGACATCACCATACTTCTGAACTTCTCTAGCTTGAGGCTGGACTTGGTCAGGCTATGCAAATAGCACACAGTGTGCTTTATCTGTCCAAGGGCTGGAAAGAGGCCATATTGATATCTGCAACTCATGACATCTCTTTGCACTACATGCTCTCTTGAAAGCAAGGGTAAGCCCCTTTAATAGAATGGAATACATGAAACCGTGCACAATAAAAATCACCATCCTCTACAGGAGACTGTAGAGCTGTGTTGTTAGATACAATCTGGGCATTATATTTTAACACAAAGAAATGAATTATCTGGAAGACAAACTAAAATTATTTTCCACATATATTTAGAAGCTCCTAGTCCCCAGTCTCATACAAACCAGTAACATATTCAAGGGTATGGTTTTGACAAGGCCCTTTTGATGAGCTATGCATGTGCTGTCTGTGATGCATACATCAATCCTGCGGAGTAAACCGTATTTTAGATGAGAAAACCGAATCTGGGAGGGGGTAGTAAACTGCTCATATCAAAAAGCTAATAGGTAATAGAACTAAATTTGGAATCCAAGTCTATAGTGCCTATAACAAGTGACCCAGGAACCTTCACAAGTACAGAAGGTACCTAATCAACCCCACTTTTTGATAAAAGAGTTCAGAAGACTATTTATTAATTGTGAGAGTGGGAAATTCCATACAATGGAGCGGGGGAGCCTGAGGAGAAGTAAAAAGCTGGGACAGGGCTCTTCCAATGCTATCACCAAATGTTAAAAATCAGAGTATTTGCCTCTTGCTTTATCTACCCCAGCAGTAGCTGGGCCTATTATGAGCACAATACCACAGAATTATTTACACCTCTGACAGATTTCAAAAGCAAAACTAAAAGGTAAAAAGCATGCTTTCTGGATTGAAAACTGAATTTTTACAGCAGCTTATTAATAAAGATGTCCATTGTCTCTCTCAAGTTCCTATGCAGGAAGCTCAAAGAACAAAAGCAACATCTTTAAATATTTAAATGATAAAAACGAAAATTAAAAATAGTTTTCCTTTCAATAAAAGGTTTTTAATTGGATCCATAAACCAAGTTTGATTTCTAAAGTGAGCAGGAATGCGTGTTAAGTACTAAAGATGTTTAACGTGAAAATGTGCATTCAATAAAAAAAAAAAATAGGCGGCTCACTTTTATATGTGGTTATTTACCTGTTTGGTTGAACTAAAGCTGCTATTGGGAATATGAAAAAAACTCTTTCAGGTTTGCAAAATCAATAAGTAACAGCAAGTTCTATCAGTTTTAGAACCTAAAGGAACATTTCCCCACATATTATCTGTATAGGTACAATCAGTTTTTGGAACCAATAAATAAATAATTTCTAGCTGTTGTTCTGTAATTAGTTCCATGCCGGTTATCATGATTACTACAGAAGGGAATGCGTGAGCCTGCCTGTGCCATTCAGGAGTCAACACTTAGGATAAGCAGTGAAGACTCTCACTAAGATTCACCCCTGACACACAGTATCCATGACTAAGAGAACAAAGAAAAGAGTCTTGTCTAAAAAGTTGGATGCAAGACACACAGAAACCAAGCTAGAAGCTGGAAGCTCCCTCCCTGCTGGTTAATGTTCACAGTGCTGGAAGGTGCTACCCAGGCTAATCGGGGAGGTTAAGTCATCAACAAGCACATTCAGCTGTGAACCGTGTAAACTACAATACTGAAATGCCTAACAAGATGTACCCACTAGGACAATAGTGACCTGAATGTTCTAGATGTACCAACCACTTCCTGATTGTATCTGAAGCTGGCTGTAAGGGAAAGAATGCTGGCACTGTAGAACTGATTGAAAGCATCTCACTAGGGCCGTCATAGGGGAAACCTGCTACTAACATTGTAGCAAATGGGCATCCAGTTAGACTGCCTTACAAAACATCAATGCTCATACCCACAGACTAGTGCAGCTCTCAATCTTGATCACAGAAACCTCTTGGCCGTGAGCAAAAGCCTAAGAGGGGATTAATAACAGATAAACATGCTGAGAATAAGTGACCTGAGTGATCAGCACTAAACAGGGCATCAACATCACCCCCTC
Source organism: Peromyscus nudipes (assembly GCA_902168325.1). Taxonomy (NCBI): domain Eukaryota; kingdom Metazoa; phylum Chordata; class Mammalia; order Rodentia; family Cricetidae; genus Peromyscus; species Peromyscus nudipes. Next base: position 40,159 of record CABHPH010154790.1, read on the forward strand.
TGAAGTCCAGGGAACAGCACATAATAAGCAGTAGTGGAGGGTGAGTATGACCACAGTATGCAAGTATGACATCACCAAAAAAAATTACAAGAGAAGCCAGATGAATAAAAGGGACCACTTCGGAAGAGGCATTTGAGCTAGCCAGTCCTGATAAATATGAAAAGTTTAAGCGAGATCTTATTTACAAGTCACAGAAAGCAGAGGGACATCATCTGCAGAGGCAAGTGGGTGCTGTTCAAAGAAGCCTGTATGAGTCCTTCAAAGCCTGCAGCCTTGTGATGTGCCTACTTTCTTCTACTCAGGAGATGGCTACTGCTTGACCAGAAAAAGTGCTCACTGTGTAAGAATACAAGAGAAGTGAGGCTCTACCGGCCACAATTTGTTCACACCTGGAGCCTTGAATGTCTAACGCCATTTTCCTTTAAAGGATGTTTTAAACTGTTTCTATTGCTACTGGAATAAAATCATAGACTGTGCAGTGAAAAAAGGTTTCTTGTGGACCAGGACTTGGAAATCCACAAATCATAGGGCTGCCTCTACTCGTAGTTCAAGGATGACGGACAACAGCTTTCTTGCTGGCAGTGTGCAGTGTCCTGGGCTGGCACAAGGTATTGCATCAGTGACAGGGAGCTTGTGAGAGTCCTTGCTGAGCTCACTGTTATAGCAGATCACTCTTTAGCTAACCTATGTACCTGTTAGTTCATTCATGACATGAGGAGATAAGCTCATTCATGAAGCAGTCTTCGCTTTTAAAGCATCTACCTTTTATTTAGTACGTGATAGTGGGAAGTAAATTCCTACAAGTGAAATGACAAACCACGTTCAAACCATAATGGCCTAGTCTGGCTCCCTGAAAGTCATGTCCTTCTCACAGACAAAATTTAATCAATCCATACAAATAGCCTCTGAGCGCTAGTATTAATTCTAGAATACAAAGTCCAAAGTTTCATTTGCGACTCGAGGCAAACCTATATGCCGTGAGCACATAAGATTAAAAAGCCTCAAGGCCCTGCATCCAAAGTGCTGGTGTCTTTACCAACTGGGACTTATCTTTCACCTCTGGGGGCTGGGGTGGGGGCAACCGAGAGCAATATCAATAGCTTGTAATGTTTTGGGAGTCCCTTGAATGACCCCGATGAACAACTGAAAGAGAGGGCTTCTAACACCAGATGCTGGAGATTTTGTTAGATGGTCTTTGGCTCAACCCAGGTGAGTAATCTTCATTTATACACAGACCTATGCACATTATAAGGTTATTTTTAGTTAGTCAATAATATAATTATGAATATTTTAGATGTCCTTGATGTAATTTTACCTTCTCCTGTATTTATCTCTCATCATCCCCATAATCAGAGGCCCTTCCCATTTTCCCCATTTTTCCGAATCACATCAATCTAGCATACAAAATATGCGGGCAGATGGGAAGCACAGTACCATTGCAAATGGGGTAAATAGGAAGTAAGGAAGAGTAACTAATTCCACGAAAAGCAATTTGAAACCCTTTATACAGACATTTCAATCTTTCTGTTGTTTTTGAGACAGGTTCTCACATAACCCAAAATGGCCTTGAACTTACTATGTAGATGAAAATGACCCTGAAATCCTGATCCTCCTGGCTTGGCATCCCAAGTGCTGAGATGAGAAGCGTGGGCCACCATGCCAACCTTGAACTCTTAAACCTTAAAATATTCCATACTTACAACCTTGGGCACACTAAGGTAGCAGTTAAGCCCCCAAGACTTCAAACAGATCCACAGATGTAATTTTGCTGGGCTTAGCATATATTTCAGTTCTCTTGGTTTGGAATCTCATAGATCTGGGGTCTTTGGGGCAGCCTTACTCCCTTGAGTTTTTAGATATTGCCTCTGCCCATGGCAAACAATGAACCTGAATTAAAAAGTTGAATTATTTCTAATTCATGACTAACTCACATATACTTGTATATGAACTATCTCATGTGCATGCTCTCTCTCTCTCTCTCTCTCTCTCTCTCGCTCTCGCTTGCTCTCTCACACACACACACACACACATACACACACACACACACACACACATACACACATTCACAGGCATACACTTATATAACACTTTTTTCCATGTGATTTCTGACATTGTTTCATAAACTTCCATCAGTCTGACAATTCAAATATTCAAATGTTCAAAATACATAGTAGCACACTCCTGGTCCAATAGTTGGACACAAGTTCTTGGAAAGATCGAACACTTTATTAAAGTTCTTGCACACAGCGAAGTTTAGGACCCGCTGTTCTCTGGCTTCCTTGGTCGACAGTTGTTAGCCTTTGTGTGAGCAAATGTGTAGTGGAGAAGTCACTGCCAGCATGGAGTTCTGATCCTCTGTTCTGAACACAACAAACTGCTTCTTCCAGACAATTGAGCACCTTTGTAATAACTTCACTGTGGCTTCATTTATAAGGCCCATGAATAAGGTAGCTAGTTATTCTGTAAATATATCCACATAGCTTTTATGATTATTCAGAAATCTCTACAATCACCTAACTTCTCTCTCTTAATAAGCTAAACAGCTCCAGTTAGTTTATAAAATTCCTTACTTGAGTGCGAGTAGCTATAGATGTTCAGTATTTATTCGCTTCATTCTGGCCCCCAAGATAATTGTATGCACTCACATGACTTACTTCTCATTTGTGCATTGACAACCAGGAAAAGTTTACATCCAGTTCAGGCCTCTTACACATGTTTACTAGGCATCATCTCAACAGTTTCGAATGTGGCTGCACTCCCACTGGGCTACACCTGGCCTGGGCTCCAGAGAATAGCACCTAGCTCTAATCCATCTTTTGTTTAGCAGACACCTTTTGTTTCTCTTGTCTCCCTATGCGAGTCTTGTCTCAGAGTCTCCCAAGGATACAAAGGCCTATGCAAAACTGGGTTCAGGGAACCCAGAAAACCATGGTACCTGATGAGTCAAGGAATTTGCACTTGGCGTTGTTTCTCGGGGAGCTTCTTTCAGGTTGTTTTGAACGTATGGAAATCAACCGGCTAAACTGTAACTACAGAGAAAAATAAAAATGCCCTGGGTGAAGGGAAAACTTTCAGTCCTTAGAGATTGGATCCCCCCTGCAGCCTCAAAAGGCTAAATTCATTCTTAAAATTTTCTTTCCATGGATCCTCGTGAACAATCCCACACACCTGAGCCTCCACACCTGTGTTGCCACACTTTGCAACATTCCGATACTCGTGTAAACATTCCCTCACTGCTTCCTTGAACATCTCCTCCCTTTGTTCTTCTTCCTGTCCCTTCTCCTCCCATTCTTCTTCCTGATTCACATCCTTCATTTATCCCACCCTTTCCCTGCTTCTGCATTTCACATCGCCTATTCAAAAACTAGACTTACCATCACCTTGCTGCATATCAGGCCCTGTGAGAGCTCTCTGGTTCCCTTTTCTTACTCTTCTCATATAATAGGTATTGAAAGCCCATTGGCTCCATCAACTAAGCATCCCCGAATCATCATGATCACCCTAGTCTTCAGCACCCCTACTTAAGTTCAGGACTTGCAAACAAAAATATTCTAAATGTCCTTCTAATCACGGTGTCCTGCTCTAACCTGCCTAATTCTTCAATTCCCACTAGGTAAAGATTTCTAAAACCAAATACCCAGACCACTTGAGGGTCTCACAGCTAACAGTTACAAGATAGAATCCAGAGGAATTCCCAAGAGTTTAGGCAATGTTATTGAAGGAACATTTGTATGTAGAGAAGAACACACATTGATCGTGTAGCTAATTTTCATAGTCAAAATAACTAGATTTAGAATCACCTAGGAGACATACCTGTGGGCTATCTATGGGAGGTTTCCAGAGGTCCTCAACTGAGGAAGGATGACCCACTGATAAACCAGCCTGCCTCCATCTTAGGCTTGAAAGCCACCTTATAGTAAAAACAAGCTAGATTAATTCCTGTTTATGACAAAAATCTATTTCTTAGGGATTTTGCTATAAGCCCCACCTGTATGCTTAACTGCAAATAGTTATGAACTACCTGTTACAGGAAATGGCAACATGCCTCCGTTTGAAAAGTGTAAGACCAAAACTCCATTTTTACAGAATAACAAGTTAATCATGTGATGGGGACTGTGTGACCATGGAATGTCCCAATCCTGGTCTCCATGGTGATTGTTTAACCACAGAATGTCCCTACCTGAGGGCAGCCAATGAGAAACGGTGATGGGCAACCACCCCCTTAGAAGTAAGATTAAACCATGATTTCTGGAAAGTCCCTAGAAATGAGCCAATCAGAAATGTACATGTATGGAAATCCCCTGCTATTGTAATCTTGTGGTTTTTGCCTTTAAAAACCATGCACGGCTTTGCAGACGCCGCTGACCCCTGTCGCCGCTTGCTGCAGCCATGGTCAACCCCACCGTGTTCTTCGACATCATGGCTGATGGCGAGCCCCTGGGCCGTGTCTCCTTCGAGTTATTTGCAGACAAAATTCCAAAGACAGCAGAAAACTTCCGTGCCCTGAGCACTGGAGAGAAAGGATTTGGATATAAGGGTTCCTCCTTTCACAGGATTATTCCAGGATTCATGTGCCAGGGTGGTGACTTCACATGCCATAATGGCACTGGCGGCAGATCCATCTACAGAGAGAAATTTGAGGATGAGAACTTCGTCCTGAAGCATACAGGTCCTGGCATCTTGTCCATGGCAAATGCTGGACCAAACACAAATGGTTCCCAGTTTTTCATCTGCACCGCCAAGACTGAGTGGCTGGATAGCAAACACGTGGTCTTCGGGAAGGTGAAAGAAGGCATGAACATCGTGGAAGCCATGGAGCATTATGGATCCAGGAATGGCAAGACCAGCAAGAAGATCACCATTTCCGACTGTGGACAACTCTAATTCTTTCGACTTGCGGGCTTCTTACCCACCAGACCATTCCTTCTGTAGCTCAGGAGAGCACCCCTACCCCATCTGCTCGCAGTACCCTGTAATCTCCGCTCTCACTGAAGTTCTCTGGGTTCCATATTCTCCTCATTCCCCTCCCAAGTCTAGCTGGATTGCAGAGTTAAGTTTATGATTATGAGTAAAAACTAAGTAAGAAAAAAAAACCATGCACAATTCATGCACCTCCTCCACCCTGCACTGTGTTGGATTGCTTGACAGGGTCTCTGCCTAGGCTTGTATTGCTCCCCAATAAAGCCTTGCTTTTGCATTCTGGTATGCCTGTCTTCGGTGGTCTCTCTGGGGGCCGAGATCTGGGCACAACAAAAAGGTTATTAGGACCACCTGTTAGGTTATGACCAACCACTTTGTTGTGACCATCTTGCTGCAACTACCTTGTTGTGACCACCTTGCTGTGACTACCTGCTTATGACCACCTTGTTATGACCATCTTGTTATGACTCCCTTGTTGTGACTATCTTGTTATGACCATCTTGTTGTGACCACCTTGTTATGACCACTTTGTTATGACCACCTTGCAACCATGTCTTTGTTTCAGAAGGTTGTTATGGCCAAATTGTTATGGCTTATGTTCTGTTTCTATAACATCACTTATTTGCCTGCCAAACCCCCCATTTGGAAGCCCCATGCCCTGACCTAAAAACTCCTGATCTTCCCCACATCCAATGCTGATCTCTTGAACCTTGCCATTAGGGGGAATCAGTCCATGTACACAAATCTTTTAAAAGCTTGCTTTAATTAATTGCTTGCTTTAATTAATTTGGCCATGATTTGGGTCAATGGTCTTTTTCCTCGAATCTGTGGGATTAGTACCACCCTGAGTGTGGTGGCATGATGGATAGGCTGAGATGCTGGACTGAGTAAAAAGGAGACAGTGAGGTGAGTGCCAGCATGCATCTCTCTGCTTTCTAACTGGAAAAAAATGCGGCCTTCCATTCACATTTGTGATACCACAGTGGGAACCACTCTTACCACCATACTTCCTGAGGTGTGACGGACTGTACCCTCAACCCTTGAGACAAAACAAACTCTTCTTTAATGAAATGGATTTTGTTATATATTTTGTCACAATGATG
>CABHPH010154792.1:0-19890 GCA_902168325.1 Peromyscus nudipes
CTTTAATACAGGTCTTCATGTTGTGGTGACCCCCAACCATAAAATTAATTTCCTTGCTACTTCATGACTGTCATTTTGCTCCTGTTATGAATTGTAATGGAAATATTTCTGGAGATGGAGGTTTGCCAAATGCTGCACTAGGGATAATCAAGTAAGCCAGGGGACCTGTTTCCATGTAGCTCGCTTGTAGGGCTGCTGTGGAGCCGGCTGGCAGCTCAGCCAGGTGCCTCACTCCTGTGCTTGTGGGCCTCTCTCTCCATGAGGCTTCCTCACAGGGTGACACTGGGTGCTTAGACAGCGGGAGCTGTCCATCTCCTAAGGCTGTGCTGGGTAACTGGGACATCACTGTTTCTACCTCTCTCCTTTGGGCCACCATGATTCAACAGGAGGGCAGGGACATCCCCCCCATGGTGGCCAGAGTTTGGACCATCTGTAATCTATGGCAGTGTCTTAGATCAAGGCTTCTGGGTACATCTCCCAATGCACTTGTTTAAATCTCAGAGCAGCTGGTGGTAGGGATCACCTCATGCATTTTGGTGGTTGTTTTGTTTCAAAACCACAAGGCCAGATGATAACACCACCCTCTGGACACTCTGAGATATTTTACCATCGTCTTTTCCAGAGGGTTTTTGTTTTGTTTTGTTTTGTTTTTGCATCCAATTATTTCCCGATGATTTGAAACAACTTGAGAGACTAGGTTAGCGATGATAGCATCTCAGAGAGAAATGGAGAAGCAGGTGACAGACGTTTGGAAGATTTTTGCAATGGGGCTTCTGAGGAAGAGCCAGCAAAGCAGACTTATTTATGCAGACCAGGGGAAGGAGCGAGACAGGCTCGCCTGTTGTTCCTTTCTTCCTTGCTGAAGTACATCTGTTGCGTGCTATTTTTTATTCTGGGTTGATGGATTGGTCGTATGATGCACTTGGACTAGATACTTGGACTGCAGCATCTCCTGCTTGCCCATCAGCTTGGCTCTGTAGCAGATTTACATTCTGTCTGGGGTGCCAGCTTGAACGAAATGCTTTTTTAAAGCCCGCAGTCTGACAGAGATCTTTATCCAGTCAGCGTTTCCCCCGTATTTTAAAAATAAGCATCTGCAGCAGAAAGATGCCGTCGATGGCTTATTTTTGAGAGAAGAATCCAGTTTGGCTTTGGTGGCTGACGTTCTGATTGGCTGTGGAGCAGAGGGCACTGAGACTGGGACCTGCCAAGGGCTGATGTCCCGCGTCTAGGGGTCCCCTTCCCACTCAGAGTCACCTGCCATGCCTTTGTGGAGGAGGGGGTTCAGTCGGCACCCGGTATGTAATCAGTATCACTCAGCTATCCCTTCACCTCCCCCAACCCCACCGTGGGAACCATATGTCCTTCTAGGTTTGAGAATTCTAGGTTTGAGAATTTGAGCAAGATGGCTCCGTGGATAAAGGTGCCTGCTGAGAAGTTTGGTGATCTGAGTTCAGTGTCTGGGACTTAGATGATAGGAGGGAGAACTGACTCCCTCAAGTTGTCCCTGATCTCCACATGTCCGCTGTGGTGAGCGCGCACACACACACGCACACACACACACACACACGCGCGCACACACACACACACACACACACACACACACACACACACTAAACAAAATGTAAAAAAACAAAAACCCCAAATAAACAAAACCCATGGAAGTTGGTGAGAAAAGAAAACATTAATAAAAAATTACTTGAAAGGAAGCAGACATGCATAACCACAGCACCCCAACAAAAGGAAGAAGCATTGTCGCCCATTGTTCACTTGAAGGAAGCCCGTGTGGAGGATGGTAAGGACCAGGTGACCATGGGAGTTAACCCTCATTGTCAATGTAATTGTATTTAGATGCATCCTTGAAACATAACATGTCTATGAAGGAGTTTCCAGAGAGCTTTAAGGAGGAGGGAAGAGCTACCCAGAATGTGGGTAGAAACATACCATGAGCCGGGCTTCTCAACTGGATGAAAAAGGAGGAAGTGAGCCGAGAACCATTTCTCTCTGCTTCCTAACTGGGGATGCATGTGACCCGAAGCCTCACACTCCAGAGGCCACGCCTTCTCCACCATGACTGACTGTACCCCCAAACTGTGAGCCAAAACCAAACACCTTTGAGGCTAGAAAGATGGCAGGTAAGAACACTGCTCTTCCAGAGGACCCCCGTTCAATTCGCCTGATGCAGCAACTCACAATGTCTAACTCTAGAGTGAGGACGTTCATCTCTGCTCATATGGTCGTGGTGAGAATGGAATCCGTATAAAGCATGTATAGTCATCAGATGCTGTGTAACAACGTATCCATTTAACAGTCTAAGCTGCAAACACTGCCCCTAAATTTCTATAATCGGGAATCTGTAGTAGCTTGCCTGGGTGGTTTTGGCTCAGGGCCTCTCAGGCTCTGTTGGGGGTGGAGCTGTGCTGTGGCAATGCATTATGTTAAAAATGCCTCTTACATTCTAAGAAACTGGAACTTGTGCTGTATCTCACACCTTGCGGTCACTTAAGACCTAAGAGTGCTGTCCTTCTATGTACTCAGCCTGTTTGTTTAACCTGCCCTCAAGAGAACAATGTAACAACCAACGTTACTTGCCTTGGATTTCCCGTGGAATCAACCTTTACAACCTAAACCCATGCTTGGCTGTAATCTTAAACTAAGTACTTTTCCATGCCCCTGATCCAAGAGTAGTGTATGTATGTTACTATAATCCTTTGCTGGAAACAACAAATACAAGGTGGAAGCAGTCTTATAAAAAATATCCATAAATGTTGACTGCATCACACGGATATTGCTTGATAAACAGTGATGTTTGTAGTAGTGTTTGTGGTCTGGGTCAGTTGGTGTCAGTGGGAGCCAGTGACTTAATCCCTTGGAAAACAGATATCTCTGTTCAAGATTTCTGTAAAGTGCCTCGTTCCTTCCTCATAAAACAGCTTTCTGCACTATCCAATAAAGGAGAGAGCAAAGCCCTTCCCTAAAGACACACACTCAGACGTACTCAGAGAGAGACAGCCTTCAGGCAGGCACAGATCCAGACTCATACAACAGACAGACAGAAGACGGAAGACAGAGGGAGCATGAAGTCGAGAGTTCAAATCGATCTCACTCTTGATGAAGTGACACTGAGGGGATGTGCTTTGGTTCCTTTCCTTAAAGTGGCACCAGTGCATTATTGGTGACTGGGACTTAATTACTAACACAGGTCTTACACTTACCTGGTGTGCCTAGGTCCGTGTTTAAGGTCTCCTAAGGCCACATGGTTTCTTGTGTGTGTGGTTTGAGGTAGGTCTATGTAGTTCAGGGTCCCTTCAGACTCAAATGTGGCTGAGGTTGGCTTCGAACTACTGATTCTTCTCCCTTCAACTCCTAAGTGCGTTTTATAGGATTTTAACATTATATCTAGTTTATGTGGACTTTTAAAAAATATCTAATGTATGCTAGGTTAGCTTCAAACTCACTATATAGCTGAGTAAGACCTTGACTTTCTGATTCTCCTGCTTCTGCCTCCTGAAAGCATTGGGATTCCAGCTATGTGCCACTTACTGGATAATCATAAATCCAGGGCTTTTGTAGGCAACTGATTTTGCATTTTAGGCAACTGATTTTGCATTTTAGGCAACTGACCCACATCCCCAGGCCACAAATTCACTTCTTAGCCCACTGCTTTCCAGGCAGACTTCAGGGACACCTCCACTTTTATCAGACAGAAGGAATTTGGGGCTATCCAAGGCATTGTAGATCAGCCTTGGGGAGCCTCTTCCAAAGGAGGAATTTTGCCTGATTTCCTATCATTTGGGAGATGTTTCCAAGGATGGCCATGCTGTGCTCAGTGGTCAGTTTAGAGACTCCATGTGAGAAGCACATGGCTTAACTTCTCATTTCCTTTAGCTTGGGCAGCTCCCCACCTCCTTTTTTGAGACAAGATCTCGCTATGTAGCTTGTTGGTCTGGAACTCCCTATGTAGACCAGGTTGGCCTTGAACTCATAGATACCCAACTGCTTCTGCCTGTGCCTGGGCTGGGATGTGGTGTTTCTTCTTTTCTTAAAGACAGGGTCTTGTGTATCCCAGGGTGACCTTAGACTTCTGGTCCTCCTGCCTCTGCCTCCCACTTCCCAGGTGCTAGGGTTTACAGGTGCGTCTACCACACTCTGCCTCTGAGCATGCCTACATCCCGATGCGTGGTGCTCCTTCCTTTTAGTGATTCCATCTAGGATAATCCACCCGGGTCGCCACCTGGACCTTCACAGCAGAGCACAGCCTCTTGCAAGGGCTCTCATGTCCACTCTTTCCCAGCAATCCCCAAATTCAAGAGCAGATATGGTTTAAAAATAAATGTATTTTTACTTCAGTAGCATATAATCACATTTGAAAAAAAACCACACACTTGATCAAAAGAAGAAAAAAAGAACCTTGTCCCACAGCCCCAGCAGAGCCACTGCTAAGGCCCCGTGGTCTCCTATCTTTAGAGCTACAAGCAGCTCCAGCTGCTGCTCCGTCTCACCTGGTGCCACGTCTCATGTCAGGTCACATGTGTAGGCACACTCATCAGTCCTTCCCTGCACCATTTAAGAGATGATCATGAAAAGTTACTTAGTATTTCTCACTTACTTATACCAGTCCCTTCACCATAATTATTCTTGCTCATGCTTTTTTAAAAAATTTATTCATTTATTTTTGGGACAGGGTCTCATTATGTAGCTCTAGCTGGCCTGGAACTTGCCAGGTCAACCAGGCTGGCCTTGAACTCATTCACAAGTGATTCTCCAGCCTATGCCTTGGGAGTGCTGAGATTAAAGGCATGTACCACCATGCTCAGCCTATTTTTGCCTTTTTAAAATTTCCTTTTTGAGATAGGATCATGTTAAGTTTCTCATACTGTCCTGGAATTCTCCATGTATCCCAGGCTGGCCTTGAGCCTCATTTTCCTGCCTTGGCCACCCTAGTGCGGGGATATTGGTGTGTACCACATCCAGTTTGCCTTGTTTTTAATCGTTTCTTTAATATAGTTATGGGGGAGGGGTCCTGGAGGAATTGGCTCAGCACTTACTGCTCTTCTAGAGGACGTGAGCTCAGTTCTCAGCCTCCACATATGCTCCACATAGGCTCACAACATAGGCTCACAACCTCCTGTAACTCCAGCTTTAAGGAGCTCTGAAACCTTCTTCTGGCCTCTGGGCACCTGCACTCATGTACACATACCCTCACAGAGACACAAATAAGTACACATAATTAAGAATAATTAAGAATAAAAAAGCTTACGTGGCTCAAGCTTATAATCCCAACACTTGGAAGGCTGAGGCAGGAGAATTACCATGAGTTCAAGTGCAGGCTGGGCTATGTAATAAGTACTAGGCCAGGACATGGTGAAACCCTATGGGGGGGGGGGCAGTAGAAGCCATCTCTAGTCAACTGAGCAAGAACAGAACCTCCGTGTTAAAAACAAATGAGCCTGCCTGATAGTTTGACGGAATCAATGATCTGGCAGATGACAGGAAGCAGCAGATGTCATATACAAGGGTGTCAGCCAGCTACTTGCGAAGGCACTGAACTAGTGGCTCAGCCAGCCTCAGTGAGTGGAGGGTGAGATGTGAGGAACAGGATTCGATTTCATGGGGTAGCACTGAATCAATGACTCATTTAAAAATGCTTTGGAGCCGGGCGTTGGTGGCGCACGCCTTTAATCCCAGCACTCGGGAGGCAGAGGCAGGTGGATCTCTGTGAGTTCGAGGCCAGCCTGGGCTACCAAGTGAGCTCCAGGAAAGGCGCAAAGCTACACAGAGAAACCCTGTCTCGAAAACACCCCAAAAAATGCTTTGGAAAAGAGGGTGGGATGGCAGGGTCCCAGTTTGGCTTGTCAATCAACCTGGGTGAAATATGGGGACTCTGACATCCTGGGTTAGGGATGATTCAGTTAGGTTTGGCTCCATGTAAACTACCCCAAGTAGGTACAGGAGTACACAGTTCCTCCTGCTCCTGATGACAAGAAGTTGTTGGATTGCCCTGTTAGAATCTGGTAAGCACCGGAGAGGAAGGTAGCTGCAGGCAGGTCAGGTGGTCAAGAGGGCTTGGACCCAGACAAGACTCTTCTGTGTGGAAGAGGACGCTCTCAGGAAGGGGCTTTGGGCTGACATGACCCTGGACGTCTGAGTGGGCTCCATGAAGAATAAGAGGGCTGGTGAGAAACAGTACCTGCACTCTAGGGCTATGGGAAATCATGTGATCACCATCTGCCCTTGTGGGCAATGCTTCCCTCATGGCTCTTAGATATGAGACTAATCTGTGGGCTGAACATGGATTCTGGTAAGGAAAGGCAAGGAAGAAGAGAGGAACATCAAGGCATCCAGGAGCCGGCAGCTGTCAATGTTTCCATGCCCAAGGCAGCAGGCACAGCAACACCTTAAACCTGCCCAGGCAGGTCTCAAGGAAGACATGGCTCAGGATGCCAGACATAGATGTGGGAGAGGGACACAGAGGCTGCTGATCCCTGGGAGTGTGATCTTGGGCACAGGACAGCTCTGAGGTGCCCTGCTCCTGAGAAGCCAGCTGGGCAGACAGCTTTGCAGGAGTTGGCTGTCCCTATACCAGCGCTCTGGGCCTGAGATGCCCAGCCTGACTGGAGTTCTGCTGAGAGCCAGTGCCAGGGAGGGTGAGGTGGTGTGGAAAGAAAGAGTGGCATAGGGGCAGACCCTCCTGGATGAGGACCCTAGGAGATGCTTGATGCTTCTGAGTTGGGTCCATAGCTGTACTGAGGAGCAGAGATCCCAACTGTCTACCCCATGGCTGAAGACCTCAAGTTTTCATTCTAACATGCCCGCTATGGAAATGAGGGGGTTTCAGCTGAGAGCTGTTCCCCAGGCAGATCCAAGCCCATCTGCAGAGTGAACGAGAAGGGAAAGGAGATTGGTCCTAGCAGCAGACACACCAGACCAACATGGTGCTTAGTGATGCTCCTAGTTGGACACAGGCTGGCTGTGGAAGGCATCTCATACCTGACAGAAGGTACCCCCCTCTTAACCTTGCATCTAGCACCCAGGGGCCAGCACAGGAAGGGACACCACTGTGTGACCGTGTCCCAGCCTTCGGCACTCTATAGGCTGTCCTGTTGTCTGTTATCTCTGATGGTCCTCAGCAGCCGGAAAGGTGGGAGAGAGCCTGGGAAAAGGGCCCTGGGGAGGCACCAGACTCCATAGCCCGGAAGAGGATGTTCAGAGCTCCTCCTTGTTGCTGTCAAGGGCCTGAGTCAGAGGCTCTGGAGCCGAGGGGTGGTCACCAGGCCACCTGCTGCTGTCCTCCATGGCTGTGTAGTCCTGCAGGAGCCTGCTTTCCACACCATGTTGCCGAAGGCTCTTGGTGATTGAAAGTCCCTGCATCTTCAGGTACCCCTGCTGGCAAAAGGGGGGCAGCCTCTGGCGTGTGAGGGTGAACAGGAAACAGGACTCTATACAAAAGGAAAAGAAGCTGTCAGGTCAGGTAGTGGAGAGAAGCATGGAGAGGAGTGGGCCACGCTGGGGACCTAGGGGAAGTGTTTATCAGAGGCCCCGCACAGTCCTTTCCGGCTTTTCAGCCTGAGCTTCCGTGGTAATTTGAATGCAACTGGCTTCTATAAGCTCATAGAGTGTGGCACTATTAGGAGGTGTGGCTTTGTTGGAGGAAGTGTGTCACTGTGGGGGTGGGCTTGGAGGTCTCCTTTGCTCAAGCTGCGTTCCGTGTGACACTCAGTTCACTTCCTGTTGCCCGAGGATCAAGATGTAGAAGTCTCAGCTCCTTCTCCAGCACCCTGTCTGCCTGCACACCACCTTGTTTCCGATCATGACAATAATGGACTAAACCTCTGAGCTGTAAGCCAGCCTCCATTACATCTTTTCCTTTATAAGAGTTGCCATGGTCATGGTGTCTCTTCACAGCAATAGAAACCCTAAGACAACTGCTTTTCCTGGTGTCTCACATATGACCTGAAGAGGTCATGGGTCAGGATACCAAAATGAAGCAAACCACAGAAATGATGCGTCCCAGAACTTGGCAGGGAACCAGAGGGCAGGAGCCATCTCTCCAGAGATGACCCTCAGCTGTCCTTCTGGAAGCTGGCCTTTTTGTGGAGGGAGCTCAGCAGTCAGCCCCACTCAGCACTGCCTGTAACAATATCTGAGCTGCAAACACTGTACACAAAGTCCTTTTCCTGGGCTGGTAAGATGGCTCAATAGTAAAGGTGTTCGCTACCAAGTCTGACGATCTGAGTTTGAGTACTGGCAGAAGGAGAGACTCAGTTCTTGAGAGATGTTGCATACACACACACACACACACACACACACACACACACACACACACAGTCCTCGTCCCAACTGTGGGAAGAAAAACAGATAAAACTGGCAAATCCTTATCTGAACCACAGCAGAAAACTGATGCACGTGTTAAATGTGATCAGTGACAAACTAGCTATGGGTATGTATTATTTCTGAAGTCTGAAGAAACCCTAAGAGAATCCATGAGCAAAGTGAAAGCACCAGGAAGAACCTCCACAAAAGCTAGAGGCAGTTCCTTGTAGTAAGTCAGAAGGTGGGAAGAAAGCCTTCAACTAAGTCAGGTGGTCATGCTTCCGGTGCCATGTCTAATCCCCGACCCCCATGGTTTCAGTCATTCACCACAGTCAACCATCTGACAATTGGACTGAAATTTGAGAAATAAACTATTCATGTCTTAAACTGTGTATCCAGTAGTGTGATGAAATCTAGAGCCTTTCTGTTTCAGCCCACCCAGGATGGGAATCATCTAGCCATCCAAAGTTACTTAGTAACCATCTTGATTTATAGGATGGGAATCATTTCTTAGTCCAGGTAGCCACCTCCTATACCCAACCCATGAGTTACTTGGTAGCTATCTGGTTAACAGGGATGGGAGTCATTCCTGCATTCGAGTATCCACTTTTGATTACACTTTCCACCCACTAGTTACTTAGTAGTCATCTTGGTTATCATATTGTATATGCTCCTTCCCACACTTAGTAGCCATTTCCATCAACAGGACCATCACAATGTCATGATGTACCTGAGTTAGGGAACCTTTATGTGCTGGTTAGTCTTTTTGTCAACTTGACACAGAGTAGGGTCATCTGGGAAGAGAGAATCTTCTCTTCTCTTTTCCTTTCTTCCTTCCTTTCTATCTTTTAAAGACAGGGTCTCTCTATGTATCTCTGGTTATCCTGGAACTCAACAATGTAGACCAGGCTGGCCTCAAACTCAAGATCCGCCTGCCTCTGCCTCTCCAGTGCTGGGATCAAAAGCATGTGCCACCAGGCTGGCTGAATTGAAGGGTTGCCTTCATCAGTTGCCATCAGTAGGCAAGTCTGCGGGGACATTTCTTGATTAGAGGTTGGTGTGGGAGGATCCAGTACACTGTGGGTGGTGCATTCCTGGGCAGGTGTCCTGGGCTGCATAGAAAGCTGTCTGAGCAAGCCATGGGGAGCACAACAGTAAGGGTGTTTCCTCATTGCCTCTGCTTCAGTTCCTGCCTCCAGGTTCCTGTCTTCCATTCACGATGAATTGTAATTTGGAAGTGTAGGCAAAATGGATGCTTTCCTCCCACATTGCTTTTGGTCATGGTGTTTTATCAGAGAAATGGAAAGCAAACTAAGATGTCTTATTTTATCTTGTTTAATAATGGCTTCAACATTTAAGAGCAGAGATGCAGCAATTTGGCTATGCCAAAGGGAAGCCATAAAGTATTTCCTTAAAGTGAAAAGGTGATAGTTCTATTCACAATAAGAAAAAAAAGTCTTACACAGATAAACCCTGTCTCAAAAACAAAACAAAACAAAACAAAACACTACACACACACACACACACACACACACACACACACACACACACACACACAGTCTTGTGTTGTGTGTGCAGTTGCTAAATGCTATGGTAAAATGCACCTTCCATCTGGGAACTCATGAGAGGGGAAAAAGCACACACACACACACAGAGACACACACACAGAGACACACACAGAGACACACACAGACACACACACACACACACACACACACACGCACATACATTCTGACATCAAAGTGTTATGCCAGCAATCGCCACGTCTGTAGTGAGATTTCAGTATGGGATTCCCTGAAGCGAGTGACTCCAAGCCACTGGCCGTAAGCATGAAATTTGGTTCCTTCTATTGAGACATTCACTGGGGGTCTTGGGCCACATCCTCCATGGTGTGCAGGGGAAACACAACAACAACTGCATAGCTTTGACTGAGAAACAAGTGATGAGGCAGACACCGGCTCAGTCCCTTGAGGCGTTAGGGGTGGGATGGGAAGGCAGAGTGTCAGAGCCTTCATAGAGTCCTTCTGCATCTTTGGGGGAAGACTTTTCACTTTCCCTATTCTTTTTAGCTAAAAAGGAGTGGGGCGCAATACAAAGAAAGATACTGTGAGGGTTACATGGGGCATGGGCTGAGAAGGGCTCCACAGTATCCTTTCTTGCTTCACCTCTGACCCCCAGGACAGAGGCCCTGCCAGGGAAGAGAACAGATGCAAGGGCAGCCACATGGCCATTTAGCCAGCATGACCTTCTGATGACATCACCTCTCTGAGGGACCCAGGGTTCCCGATTCCCAGCAGAGGCTGAGGCCAGAGCTAGCAGCTGTGCAATGGTTAGATGGCGGCTGGCCTTCTGCTGTAAGGATTCATCCCAGCTCAGGGCGGTAACAAAGCTGGGAGGGTACATCAGTGGAACCATGACTTGGGGTGGGAATATGCCCCTGGACTTTTGTGGACTTCTGAAGGCTCGGGGAATGAGCAGGCCGTTTGGAGCTGAGGGCTCTCATTTCCAGGCATTTCGGGGGTCGGTGTATGATCAAGGTTGGCTGCTTATAGACCACTAGAAGGGCAAAGGTGCTCAGCTCTGGCTCTATGGGCTAACGGAGACAGGAAGATACTGAGATGATCAGGGCCGGGACGTCACTCAGTAGCAGATCAGCTCCTAAACCATCATTTCAAAGCAAACTCAGGATAACGCAGGATGCTCGCTCTTGGACTAGAGTCAGTCTCTAACTTGACTTGGTATGAATAGTGTCGCACATTTGACAGGCATCTGACATGTCCTCTCAATAATAGAAAAGGCATTGGATTTGGAACATCCAGGGGTTTATAAGAACAAGAATATTGGCTTGTTTCTATCACTTTCTCCTCTAGATCATTTGAGTTCTTGCCTTAGGCTCCTCTTTGCATTTCCCTGTCAGATCTGCCTTCCAATTCACCAATTCTCTCTTCACCTCTGTCTAATGCACCACCAGCTCCTTCTACCGAGCTCCTCGTTTCGAGACTATTTTATTTCCATTTGTTTCGTCTGCATCTTTTTCAAAATTGCACACTCAATTTTGACAGCCTGTAGCTCCTTACCTAGTCCCCTGCCTTCTTTTTTCCCTTTCCTCCCTCCCCGTTTCCTGTGCTAGGGCTCAAACCCAGCACTCTAACACTAAGGCATTCGCCCCACCCTCTGCCCTCCTGGGAACTTGGTTACCTGCATAGAAGCTTCGCAGGTCTGTGTCCAGACAGTTTTCCAGGAAGCGCCTCAGGGGGAGGATGTGCCCCACGGGGGCTGTCCAGTCCGTCAGGAAGTCCTCCACTATGTGATGGATGGCCACGGGCCGAGGCAGGGGCCACTGTGCAGGCCGGAATCGCATATCTTGCTCTGTGGGAGGAGGGAGGCATGAGGGCCAGGCCCTTCATACCGGCACCTCCCCCTGCTCTCATGGTGGCCTTCCTAGGGTGCTTCTGTCAGGCTGTGGTCAGCTTGGCCACCAGCCACTTTCATGTAGCAGGAGGAAGAGGAACCAGACCTGTTGCCTGTGGTTTCTGGGTGTAGCACAGGAACCACTGACTACACGGGGCTCATCTAGGCTCACTTCCCCCTGCTGTGGATCCTGCCCTGTAAGGGCTCAGCCCACAGGCCACTGGCCCAACATCCCTGGAAACTGGGCTCTAGGTGACCAGTCCTAGCGGGCCAGTGTTTGGGCAGCCAACTTCTGCACTCCCCACACCCCGCCTTCTGCCTGACGAAGCTGCCTTTGCCACTGGGAACAATCCCCAGCTGGGCCCCCATTCTTCTTTTGAGACAGGGTCTCATGTAGCCTAGGCTGACCTCCTGCCTCTATTTCCCAAATGCTGGGACTACCGAGGAGTGCCTCATCACACTCAGTTCTGAGACAGGGGCTCATTATACAGCCCAGGCTGGCACTGAGTTTGTGGCAAACCTGCCCCAGCCTCCCCAGCACTGGGGTGACAGGCACCTGCTTGGAGCACCCTCTTCAACCTAGGGCCTTTAAGCTCTGAATTGAAAGGCATGGTCCCCAGGCTGTGCCCTAGCCCTGCTGGCATTTTGTGTACATCCTCCTGCGATCCTGTATGGAATAATTATCACCATCCCATTTTATAGACCAGGACGCAAGGCTCAGAGAAGTTAAGTAAAATGGCCAAGACCATACTGCTGTGGGGACAGAACTGGGGATCTGGCCTGGCATTTCTGTACTGTGCTGGCTTGCTTAGCCCTTGTCTGGTTATTGTTATTGTTGCTATTTGTATGGGCACACATGCCACACAGCCTGTGTGGAGGTCAGAGGGCAACTCTGGAGTCAGTTCTCTTCTTCTACCTTTATGTCAGTTCCGGGGATTGCAACTTAGGTCTCTAGGCTTCCCTGGTAAGTGCCTCTACCCACCCAGTCATCTTGCCTGCCCTCACCCATTCTTCTCAACACAAGCCGCAGCACCTCCCCCCACCTGGAGACACCACAACATGACAGCACCCCTTTTCACGACATGGTGCCCAAAGATCATGCATGGCTTCCGTAGGTCCCCTGGGGTGCCCTTGGTCAGCTGCAGACGTTATGTATGGCCTT
Organism: Peromyscus nudipes; assembly: GCA_902168325.1. Taxonomy (NCBI): domain Eukaryota; kingdom Metazoa; phylum Chordata; class Mammalia; order Rodentia; family Cricetidae; genus Peromyscus; species Peromyscus nudipes. The sequence continues at coordinate 12,887 of CABHPH010154792.1, forward strand.
GGGGTGACTGCTGTATTGACAGAAGTGGTCCAAGAAGAGCCCCCTCCGAAGAGGCTGAGCTCAGGGAGGGTGGAGGCCAGCTCACCAGTGGGGAGGTGTCTGTAGTAGTAGATGACAGGGTGAAGGAAGTTAGAACGCCAGGCGTCTTCTATGTGTGCCACGGACCGGTCGTAATAGAAGACGTCCTTCTCGGGCCCAGAGAAATTTTGGCCATATTCCATGTTGATGACAAAGAGCCCGTGGCGCGCTGTCCTCCCTGTGAGCGTCTCCAGCTGGGCCAGCATCTGCATGGGGAACTCCTCCAGGTACTCAAAGGCTGTAGCATTCCTGTGGGTGGGACCCCGGGGTGGAACTCAGGACCAGGGAGGGGTGCGGGCTCACTGGGTGTAGGTGGGTTCATCCAGCTCTCCACAGGAGCAGTGGTGTGGACTAAGCAGGAATCTCCCACCCTATAAGGTCACTGTGGCAACTGTGCCTTCTGGTCTACCTGGGGCAGGTTCTAGATGAGGGAGAGTGGGGAGAAGCTTGTCACTGTAGGTAAAGATGAGAGTCATGGGGTCAGGGAGGTCATGGGGCATGAGTAAAGGAGGCGTGGGGTGATTGTGGGTTTAAGTGGATGGAGAAGGGTAGCTGTTGGCCTGTGGGGAGTCGGGGGGGGGGGAGGACAACAGTGTGACTCTCTTTTTAAAGGATGGCTGTGACTGTGGTGGGAGGCTGCTGGGCCAGTGTGATTGACAGGACTGGGATACCGACTGAGCACTGGGTCCTGCCAAGCGCACCCTGCTCTAGACAGCTCGGGCACTCATGGATGGGGTGCTGAGGATGAAACAAGGTGGTGTGCTGAGCTCCTGGACTTCCTGTGTCCCTGAACTTCCTGTGGAGAGGCCAGGGCTTTGGATCAGGGCATGTCCTCTGCCTCAGGGGTCTTCCTCTATGTCTCACCTGCCTGTCTTCTCTGAGTCTCCCCTTGTTCTCTCCTCACACATCCTGCACTGTGTCCTTAGGCTCTGTGTGTCCTGTGATTTGCCAGCAATCACTTTATCTAAAAGGGACAACCTGGTCCTTGCCTGAGGGGACTCTTATCTTCACCCTTCAATGCTGCAAGGGAGCTATGCTCATTTTGCAGATAAGGCAAGAAAGCACAGAGCTTAACTAACTTCCCAAACCACACAGTAAGAAATCCATAACGGACCTTGAGGTATTTACTTCACTGATTTCCCTGCCAGGATAGATTTTTAGCCTCTGCAGGCCTCCTTTGCACAAGAAACAACTGGGCCACTCAGCACCCAGAATAGTACCAGAAGCAAGGGGCAGGGTATATGGGTAAAGCGGGGTCTGGGGAGACGGAGTGGGAAGGGCCACTCACTCCTTCAACAGGATGATGTCAGCCAGCACACTGAACATCTGGTACAGCCCAGAAGCCTCGTTTACACGCCGAATGATGGAGCTGGTCAGCTGTGTGATGGGGTGCTCTGTGGACGGCCAGGTGATGCCATGGTGCCGATATTCCAGGAGCCGGTGGACAGAACGCACTGAAATGGCCAGAGGGAGGAAGGGCCAAGATTTTTATCTTGGCTCACTGGAGGGAGGTTCAGGCCTGGGGAACAGTGGCAGGGAGAGCTGTGTGTAAAAGGCTGATGACAAATGTTCTTTCTTCAGTCACCTACAGTCAGGGACCCTCTGATTCCGTCTCTGGTATCGGGCAAAGTATGGATGGGGGTGGATTTGGGTCTGAGTGGTCCACCCTTGCTTGAGGCCATCTGCACATGGAAATTCCCCTGCCAACTGCCATCCTTTACACTGGGTGCATCCAACCCAGACACAGAGCTTTCCACCCCCCATTTCTATCTGGAGCCCAGTGGACACTCAGGCTGCTTCTTTCTTTTTCAGCCCAAATCTACCTGTCCCTGTCTTGTCCTAAGATCTTTTGTAGAAAGCAATGGCTGCCCGAACCAGTGGCAAGGTGGTTTTCTTTACACCCGGGCTGTTCTACCCTGTCGTGGAATGGCCTAACACAGACACTTGTTCTTCCAAAGTTAATCAAACACCCCAGTGCAATGAGGATGTGCCACAACCAGGTGCTCATAAGAAGGGAGCCATGGTGGGCCTCTGTCCTAGGCCTCTGGCTCCCTGGAGGAAACAGTGGTCAAGCTGAGTTTGCAAGGTGTAAGAGCTGACGCTGGAGGAGCCTGGGAGGTCCTGGGACGGAGAACAAGCCTGGCACTCGAGAAGGCAAGACCTGTGTAGAGCAGGTGACAGCATGCCGAGGCGTGGGACTTTCCAGGAGGTGGAAGAGAAATCATGCAAGAACAAGACTCAGAACGTAGAGATTTTTCCCCATTGTTTCTGGTACTGTGGAAGGAACCTGGAGCCTTGTGCACGTTAGACAACTGCTCTGTCACTAGGCTACATTCTTATCTCTTTTCACTTTGAGACAGGGTCTGAGTTGCCCAGGCTGGCCTTGGACTTACGACGTAGTGCTCCCTGCCAGCTGGAGAGGGTCAGGAAGAGTAAAACTGAGGCCTGAGGTGATAACAAGCCATCAAACTAGATGGAAACAGGAGGCTGGGGACTCAAGGCCCCTAGGGTCTGGATGTGGCCCAGGTAGTAGTGGCCAGGCAATATGGCACCCACTCCACGGGCTAAGGGGTTACCCTAGGTGCCACCCCCTGAGGAGATGTGAGGTTGCAAGTAGGATCTCCCACTAACACCTGTCTGCTTCTGAAGATGCAGACCAGGGAGTTGACAGCTGACCTCCAGGGATGCTCAGATGAGCTTGAGTGTTGACCACTGCCACCTGCCAGGAGAGTTGGAGACTGTTGTTCTAAAGCATCAGCCAGCAGAGGCAGCTCAGTTGTCCGCACAGTGCCCGCCCGCTCTAACCTGGAGGCGGGGGCACAAGTCTCCCCATGCAGAAGGGCAGGAGGACCCGAGAGTCTGTGCTGTTTGCCATTCCCTCTTTTTACGTCACAAAGAAAACCGCTGGGTATGAAGATCTTCCCAGCGGCCCCTCCATTGATCTCCATCCACATCAGCTGCCTTATTGTCTTCACGAAGAAAACAAAACACAGACCAGGTGTGGCGGTGCACATCTGTGATCTCAGAACCGGGGAGGCTGAGGCAGGAGGATTGGGAATTTGAGGCTAGCCTGGGCTACCATACCCTGATCCTAATACAAATGCTTTACTACCATTATTTCTTCCTGTTTTAAAAAAAATAATTTGTTTATTTTATTTCATGTGCGTTGGTGTTTTGCCTGCACATTGGTATTTTGCCTGCACTGGAGTTATAGACAGTTGTGAGCTGCCATGTGCTGGGAATTGAACCCGGGTCCTCTGGAAGAACAGTCAGTGCTCTTAACTGCCGAGCCATCTCTCCAGTCCCTTACCATTCATTACTTCTTACAGGTCATCTTTCTTTCTCTGGCCTCAGCACTGTGGACCCTGGGCTCGGGGTGGAGGATACACAGAACAATATTCAGGCCCCTGAGTGAAAGCTTTCTTTTCTTTTCTTCTTTTCTTTCTTCTTCTTCTTCTTCTTCTTCTTCTTCTTCTTCCTCTTCTTCTTCTTCTTCTTCTTCTTCTTCTTTTTTTTTAAGTTTTTCAAGACAGGGTTTCTCTGTGTAGCTTTGGAGCCTGTCCTGGATCTCGCTCTGTAGACCAGGCTGGCCTCGAACTCACAGAGATCTGCCTGCCTCTGCCTCCCGAGTGCTGGGATTAAAGGTGTGCACCACCACCGCTTGGCTGAGTGAAAGCTTTCTATTGGAGTCCAGGTAAGAAGGACTATAGACTCGACCCTCCATCCGCTGAACTCAAAGCAAACACTGCAAGTAAAATCCATACCAAGCTGATGGCACCTGACCCCGAAAAAATGTGGGTAACAGCAAACTGCTCACTCAGCTGCTTCAGTCCACTGCTTCCTCCATGGAGGGGAGAAAAGGGCAGGAAGGGACACTCTCTAAAAACCAGAAACCAAATCAAGCACAAACAGATCTCTCTGACCCTCAGATGTTTCCTCAGAAAAAACAATGGCTTGTGTTGGCCAGATGGCTCAGTGGATAAAAACATTTGCTATGCACACTGAAGAACTGATCCCATGGTGGAAGGAGAAATCTGACTCCCTGCAAGTTATCTTCTGACTTCCCATGCATGCCATGGCACATTACACACATGCACGCATGCATGCATGTACACATGCGCATGCACGAGACACACACACTAAGTATAATAAAAAAGAAAGAAAAGAAAAAGAAAGGCTTTCTAGCCACTGCAAAGGGTGTTAGTGGTTCTGTAGGGATGCATGTACTCAGCCTCTAGAATATACTCAACATTTGGTAATTTACTCCTCTCCTTCACTTTTCATTTTCCGTTTATCCTTAACATCACAAAGCATCAGTTTCTTGTTGGGGATTATTCTCATGCAATAAATCAAATAATCAAATCATCATCATCATACTGAGACTTGAATCCAGGGCCTCAGGTACACTATATGAGTGCTCTGCCACTGAGCTAGTCCTCAGGCCTCAAATTACGGAAAAAATTTTTTTTTTGTATTTTACAGGCAAACATTATCAAGATAATAGAAGAGTAACATGTTTAGTTGTAGTGGGTAGCCATTCTAGCTTTGATCTGGAAGTTCCAACCCCCATTGAGACTTTGGCAACTGTCACGCCTACCTTCCAGATCAAAGCTGGAATGGCTACCCACTACATTTAGTACTGAAAGTTTCAAAAGAGAATTGACATAACCAGTTGGAACTTTCACTGAGGTATTCCCAAATGCTGTGGGATCTGCTTCACAGGTACACACACTAGGGTACTGCCTTATTTAGCCCTATGAAAGTGGCATGTGTGAGACCACCCATCCCCGTGAACACACCTCCATTCAAGCTGCATGGGACTAAGCATGTCACAGGCTACCCTTAGAGATACCTATTGTTATGCTTTTTCCTAGACATATCCCCGGACCATGAAAGCATCCCTTTGCTGCTTCTGGAAGTCGGAAGTCCTGGGAGAGTGGTCCTTCAGCCAGGCTCACCTGTGTATCGGAATCCATGGATGAAGCCGCCAGCAGATTTCCGGTAGTCCACGGAGTGGCTGGCCGTCCCAAGGATAAAGAGACCCCGGCTTCCTTTGGACTCATAGCTAGCTCTGATCAGTGGGTACTTCTTGCTGAACTCAGTCCCTGAGGAGAGTCTGAGGGACCTGCCAGTGGAGAGGGTTGTTAGGAATAATAAGAGTTGCTGGAGACAAGGCCCTTGGTGTCTCCCTCCATTCTTGCAGTGCTCTTCTGGAGTCTGCTGAGTCCCCAGGGAGTTCCAAAGGTGCTGGTGAGGGGTCCCCGCCTCTACCCCACTTGGACTCACTGGTTGAAAATGGAGAAGTCGAACATCCAGCCCAGGCAGCGGATGACACGGTCATAGGCCACCCGCATGGCGAAGTTATCGTTGTCATCCTGGGGGAGGGGGACGGAGTCGGCACTCTGGCTGCTGTTGTCCTCCTCCAGGAAGAATTTGAGGGTGATGTGGAGCTTGCCCTTGCTGTCCTTCACGAGGGCCAGATACTCCAGGTCCGACTCCAGGAGTCCGTCCAGTGATTTCAGCTGGTAAGTGTCCAGCAGGCCATTGTTGATGGCTCTGGGGGCCCCATGAGCAGGCCAGAGAGGAAAGAAGGTTCAGGAGGGCTGTCTAATGCTGGTGAGGGTGGGGAGGCTCCCTCATGTGGGGCTTTGTAGGTAACACTGGGAGGTGGTGAACTTTATTCTTCTCTTCTCCTTTTTTTCTTTTTGGTAAAGATAAGATCCCATGTAGCCTAAGCTGGCCTCAAATTCACTAAGTAGCCAAGGATGACCTTGAACTCTGATCCTCCAGCCTCCACCTCCTGAGCGCTGAGTTGAGACTATAGGTGTGCGTCATCACACATTGCTTCTGTGGACCTGGGGATTGAACCTAGGGTTTTAGTACATGGGAGTTGAGCACTCTACCAAACTGAGCTATATCCCCAGGCCCTTGAAGGTAGAACTTTAAGATCCTACTGGCAGCTCACTGGGGTAGTGCCCTTGAAGAGATTAAGACAGTTCTGTTGGTGTCCCCTGTTAGCTCCAGATAGAGGGCTGCTATAGAGGAAGGGAGCCCAACCTCCCCCTTGTTCTGGCTTCCGGTATTGTTCTGTAATCTTTCTCTCTGGCATATGTGCCCTGCTGCTGTGATAGCACCTGCTATGAGGTAGGTGCTGGTGAGCCCTTGTTAGAGAGAGAGCAACATACTGCTGGACTGCTGAAGTCATGAGCCCTGCCTCAGACAGGATAGCATAGAACTCACACAAGCAGGGATGGAGCATACCTCACATCTCCAACGTAGTGGGTGGCCCAGGAGAGCCGAACCCGCGAGCGGCTCAGCATGTGGACGAAGTTTGTGACACCCAAGATGTTCTCTGCTGTCTCGAAGGCTGAGTTCCCACGGCCCAGGATCAGCACATTCTGACCCACAAAGTCTTCCGGGTCGACCGATACGGACTCATAACCCTCCACATGTTCGGAGCCAGGGAAGTCAACCAGTTTGGGGACTGACAAACCAGTGGCTACAAGCAGGACGCTGCAGGTGAGGACAAAGAAAGACGACTCAGTTCCTCAGCAACACAGTCTCTCAGTGTGGGCTCCCCTAGCCTCATCCTGATTCCAGGCTCCTCAAAGACACGTCCACTCATGTTTACCCGTTTACTTCCTCCTCCATTTACCAACCCATCCCAGTATGCCTCTCTCCAAGCTAGCCACAGTCCTTCATGCTTTCCTGGAAGAATACCATACTTGGGGATTAAGTTTGCTCATTGATGTTGTGATAAACCAAAAACATTTCCCCTAACTTTGAACACAGCAGTGAGGTCAGTTCCTCTCCCCCGGGGGGCATGCACTCCAGCCTGGCATTAAGTCTCCTCTCCTGACTTGCAGGCCAGGCACACACACACACACACACACACACACACACCCCTTCTAGCCCCACGGTGCCAG
>CABHPH010154793.1:0-13318 GCA_902168325.1 Peromyscus nudipes
AACATGTGGGTGTTGTGAGATAAAGCCAGGCCCTCTTCAAGAGCAGCAAGTGTTCCTCATTGCTGGGACACCTCTCCAACCCCAAATTGGTTATTTTTACGTGGGGGTAGAATGACAGTCCTGGTGGGGAGAAGTGTTAGAATTAAGCTTGGGATGGGGATGAAGCTCAGTGGCAAAATACTTGCTTAGTATGTGCAAGGCCTTGGGTTTGCTACCTAGTTCTGCACAACGAAGTCAAAGGACCCTTCAGTTACAGAAGAACCTAACTTTCCTGAGGAGAAGATGATACACATAATCCCCCCTCCCTGCCTCACTTTTTTCTCTCTTGCATGTTGACCTTTCCTTTCCCTCTTTCCACATAAGCCTTGGCCTTGGCATGGTCTTCTCAGTCTTGCTTGGTCCAGTTCATGGCTTCAAGTATGGACTAAAGAAGCAGGTGCCCTACCCCATCCCTTCCAGGCTGGCTCCCCTCACACTCTCACTAATTCTTTTCAGTTTTAGAGTGTTTTTTTTTTTTTTTTTAAATCCATGGTCTCAATTAGTCCAGTTTGACATAAAAAATCATGGTGTAGGGAAGGATGTAAAACAACTGAGACCGGTGATGGATAAAAAAAAATCTGAAATCAAGGGCTCTAGGTGACCAATGCCTTTTCAGACCAGCCTCAGCATCCATTGCATTTCTGCATTTCGTTTTAGTCTTACAGCAACAGAAAGAGACTCATTTCGTGCAGAAGAGCAACCGTGCATATAATCTCAGGACACTAAGAGAAAGTATTTACAGTGGGAACTGGTAACATGGCTGGATGGGCTAAGGCGCCTGTCTCTAAGCCTGACAACCTGAGTTGAATCCCTGGAACCTACATGGTAGAAGGAGAGAACTGACTCCCGAACATTGTCAACCAACCTCCACATTTATACCTGTATACTCCAGTGTGTGTACGTGCATGCACGCCCCCACATACAATAAATGTAATTTTAAAATTAAAAAACATTTATAGTGCCTTTGAAATGCCTTTGAAGAATCATTTGAACCTCACATCTGTCAACGTTAAGCATTTACAGGAAGTGGCACATCTTGGCTCTTGGTGACGTCCAGTGAGCCCAGGCACACACGTCAGACATGCACGCTAATGACAGCTCACTAATGACAGCATCAGGACCAGTACCTTTAGGAGGCAAAAGATATTTCACATAGGGCTCAGTTACCTGGGATGAATGTTGTCTCTTCTGTTGCTGTTGCTTTGTTGTTTTGACAGGTTTGGTGACCATGGGCACACCATTCAGGTTCTGCTGGGACAAAAGCCATCACAGTTAGGAAGAGGATATGGTCCAAGTGCCTGAAGAGGTGCCACTTGACTGTCCCAGGGCTACCCTAGGGCTTGCCACTATGGGACTCAGAGACCAGAAGCTTGGGAGGGCATTCCTAAGGGCACCCCATTCACAGGGTCAGGAGCCATCTTCACAGCTCCCAGCCAGCCAGGTATTATGCTTTGAAACCTGGGGGTCATCACTTTGTCCTTATAGGCAAGACTAGCTTTCTGGGAGTTCATTAGCAGGTGAAGAACTCTGTTACTTTTTAAAAACACAAAACATTAGAAATAATCAACCATGATGAAATCCACAGTGTTGGGGCTGGGGAGATGGCTCGGCAGTTAAAGAGTATGTACTGCTCTTGCAGAGGACTTGCGTTCAGTTCCCAGCACCCATGTCAGGTGGCTCAGAATCACCTGTGATTTCAGCTCTTAGGGGATCCGACACTTTCTTCTGGACTTTGTAGGCCTCTGTACTTACATGCACACACACACACACACACACACACACACACACACACAATCTTTTAAATAAAATCTTTAAAATATTGCACAGTTTAATTGGCCAGTTATCCTTCTTGTGAAGAGGTGTAAAACCCTTAGGGAGAGAGGGTGAGTCTGAGCAACAGCATACAGGTAAACCCTGCTCTCTTTAGTATTAAGATTTTGTAAATGGAAACCCCAGTGAGAGGAATAAAATACTGAGCTTGAACAGGTCGCTCTTGAAATCAGAATGTCTGGGTTTTGGTTTCCATGAGAAGGATAACTTGTATTTTGCTTATTTAACTTGTATTGTCTTGTTTAGCTACCCACGACTCAGAGCTGGGGTTCAGAACCACCCACACCCTTGTCAGAAGCCCCACTGACCCTTCTTGTATCCAGCCTGGTGAGCACCTCTTTAGCCTTAATCCACCGAGGCTCCCGGCCTATAGGAAAAGCTACCAGGCATCTTGGTGCCTGAGTTATCTTGAGGGAATTCCGGGTGATCTCAAAGCCCAGAGCGGGGAACCAAGGTCCTACCTTGTTCTGCATCAGAGAAGTGAAGTCTGCAGTGGTTGTGCTGAAAAGAAGCAAAAGAATCAGGATCTGGTGAGAAGGATGCTCTTCTTCATGCTGAGTGTTTGGTATGAGGGTCTGAACGTTAGACTCAAGTTTCCTAGCCTAAAAAGAGGACCCATCTTTCCCTGGTCCTCCCTGACTCCTGAGATGCCTAAAGAGTCCAGGGACTTGCCCTTCCCAAGGATGGGGCAGCAGCTTCCTTTGACGAGACACCAATACTCCTAGTAACAGCAGATAGAGAGTTCTGGTTGGGTGCAGGCACTTAAATTTGGGCTTCATTCTTCATGACATCGTCAACCCTCACAACAGATCCAGGCCACCAGCATCTGTTCACATCTCCACTTAGTACTAGGATGCCAGACATGGGTGCACATGAGTTTCTCACTGTCTCCTTGGAGAACCTGTGCCCTGCTGGGTATCCTTATCAGCTGACTCGAGAAGGCCACGATCTAGAAACATGGGTGGCATGCTCATCCGAGGTGACAACAGCAGGAAGGACAGGCAAGGGAGAAGACAAGATGGGGAAGAATTTTGGGTCAGTAGCTGCACCTCAGCGAGGGGACAGTTAACTGTACATGCTGAGTCCCTCCCCCATCTATGGCTTCCCCAGTCTTTTCCTTGAAGACAGAGGAAGATGGGAACAATCAGAAATCCTGACACACTGAGTTCTCAGTAGCTGTTCATGGTCTGTCTCCGTTGTGTGAACTGTGGCCCTACCAGCTCACCTACTAAGAAGGAGGTGCTGGGCACTGACACACAGCACACGGAGTCCTGCAACTATCAGTATGTCAAGGCTGCATCAGTAGGAGCTGAAAGAGGGTTACAGTAAAGGGTTCTTTGGAGAATGTGCTGTCATGTTTCGCTTCTTTCCTAGACGGGCTGAAGAGGGAAGCTAGGATTGCTTCAGAAGGCAGGGGAGTCACTGGTCACACGGAAGAGCACCAAATTCCCGTGCTTCCACCAGCACAGAGGATTCTGGAGGTCTAGGGGCAGTTGAGCTTCTGTTTCAGACTTTTGGTCCTGATACAGTGTAGTCAGAGAGGCCAGAGAGGAGAGTGACTGTGACCATAGGAGCAGCCTGTACTTCCTGTGCTCTACTGGGCATGATGCCCATCTTCTCAGGGAGGGGGACACACGGGAAGAAGCCAGACTGGCATTGCCTGGAAAACAGAGGCCACAGGGAACAAAGAGGGCTGAACCATCAGAGCTGACAAGGAGGGAGATGCGTGGCCATCCAGGAGTCAAGAGCCATCAGGCCTGGGGGGTGAAGAGGCCACTTCAAGGGAGTGACCTGTGGACCCTGAAGCTGGGTACCCACAAGTGACAGAACTGGGGACCGGGTCTCAGACAGGACTCTAGCCTGGAGCCTTTCTGCCCTTTGATCTTTTCGGTATCCTAAGTTTGCCCCAACCCTGGAGACTGCAGGAGCAGCAGAGTGAGGGGACAGTAGGAGGAGGACAGGGGACAGTTCAAGGTCAGTTTCTTTCTTCTCTTTCTTCTGCAGGCTTAGGCCCAGAGGAAACAGGTGTGGGCTCAAGGAGAGGAGAGAAGCTTTGGAAACAGATCAGAGTTTTGGTGTGAACTTAGACTGCTGAGGATCTGAAGATGGGATCGTACTGCTTCTGTGAAAGGACCAGAAACGCTGTGACATCTGCCTGAGATACCAACGAAGTGGAGGGCAGCAAGGCTATGGGTCACAACGGAAGACGGGGAAAGACGAGGATGACGTTTCCGCCAGGTCCCCTCTGTGTCTGTCCAGCTATGAAGGTTGACTTCACTCAGTGTGAGCTCTCCATTTTTTTTTTTGTTATTGTTATTTTGTTTTTTGTTTTTTGAGACAGAGTTTCTCTGTGTGTAGTCCTGGCTGTCCTGGAACTCACTCTGTAGACCAGGCTGGCCTTGAACTCATAGAGATCACCTGCCTCTGCCTCCCGAGGGCTGGGATTAAAGGCGTGTGCCACCATCGCCCAGCCTCCTTTTTTTTTTTTTAAATTTAAAAGGGCAAATTACAAAGACCCATTGCAAATTACAACTTTTAAATGTGCAGTGTTCATGGTGGAATACCCTTAAAAGACCACATTTGTATATAGACTCTGGAAGGAAGTCAGCTGTTGATAGGCTCCACAACATAGGAATGCTCAAGAACATGTTTCTCCTTTCCTAGCTTTGCCTTTCTAGAGCGTCATACAGCCTGCCGCCAACCATCCCCTAGTGTGCTAAGTACATCAGTGCAGGTGAAATTGACCTTGGCAGCCATAGGGCAGCCCCCACATTTGCTCAGGTTTAACATTGGTCTTTCTATTCTCCCTCACCCCCAAGTGTTCTGGGATTAAGGGAGAGCCCCTCAAGATCTCGAGAAGTAGATCCTATGGACGAAGACAAGCTGGTGAGCTTGGTACACCATAGCTAAAGGAGATGCGTTTGGTCCTATCTTTCCTGGCCTCTTCAAGGGGCCCAAGAGGCTCTATCTGGGAAGAGGGCACTCATACTCACTCTTCATTGACAAAGATGAGTTCCACAGAAGTTTGTCTGTTGTTTACGTCAAGACCTGTAGTGGTAAAGAAACACAGGAAGTGAAAATTGAGACTTCCTGTATGTGGAAGTCCAGGGGTTCAGTGCAGGGGCAGAGGTGTGATAGGTGACCTCCTTCCCTTCTCTCTGGTCTGATGGTACAGTGGGGCTGTAGATACAGACAGACCCCGGAGTTTTGCAATAATGCTTGAGCACCTGGGACAAAGAGAAGGGGGGCGGACCTGTAAGCAAAGTCGGAAGGAAGAGTGTGCATGGGTAAAGGGTACTTGGGTTATGACAGCTGGCATGGGTAAAGGGAAGGGGATAAAGATGAGGGGATGGGTACCAGGTTGGGCAGTGTCCCAGTGGAGACTGGCAGGGAACCCAGTGGGGAGCGGGGAGGAGCAAAGTGGGGAGATGAGCTCCGGGGAACTGTACCCATGAGCTCAGCCTCCTCAGTGCTGGAGTTGCCTGCCCCCAGCTGCTCCTCCTCAGCATTGATCAGCTCCTGCAGCACGGCCTCCACGATGGGCATCACCATGGCAGTGGTGGAGGTGTTGGAGAGCCACATGGACAGCATGGTGGTGCAGCACATGAAGCACAGCAGCAGCCTGTGGAGGGCGGGGACAGTTGGGGTCCAGCATGAACCTGCTGAATTGGGCCCTTAGGACCCACGGGGCGCATTCAGCTTCAAACTCCCAATGCTTGGTGCAGAGCAACCTTTATTTCAGCACCGGTCTGGTGAGCGATTCGCATTTCACGGCTAGTGCCCTTGGCCAGGAAAAAGCCTTTACAGGAGGAAAGGATAGCTTTGGTAGAAAGGTCCCAGGGTATGGACTCACGGGTTGCTCTTCTCACTCTGTGAGCATTAGGTGGAGCTCTGTGATAGGTCTCTTATGGAGAAAGGGGGTTCTTTTTCCTCTCCCTGCAGCCAGCAAGTCTAGGGCACAACTGCACCCCTTGCTCTGTGCAAGTCAGCATAGTTATTTGGGGGCAAACAGAGATGAATGTCTGGCCCTCAGTTCTCCTCACTACTTATCTCAGCGTCAGCTAGCTGCCGGGATGGCCACAGAGCCCCAGAAGTGTTCCCTGTCACCGCTTGTGCGCGCTCTCCAGCTGGTCTCTGAAAGAGGCAAGCTTGGAGGAATGCAGCGCAAAAACAACCTTCAGATCATCCCCCTTTGACTTGGAAACATGGTGCAAGCTGTGCCTGCACAGACCTGGTGCTAGTTGCCATTAGATAAGCCGACACAAAGATGACTTTGTTTATATTTTAGATGACTTTGCACAATCTGGGGTCAGCACACACGTGGATTGTGCCCAAGTAGGGCAGAGTCCTTTTGGTGTTTTGTTTGAGCCGACAGCAACATAGTTCAAATGTTTTTGCACAGCCACTGGTAGCATGCCACGCAGGTGCAAACTTGCTGGGTAGTGTGGTCAACAGGGAAGAAGGGAAACACAAATGGGTGAAGACTCTTGCAGATAGTACAGAGTTTCCAAGAGCTATGCAGGGGCTGGAGATGTGGCTCAGGGCTAGAGTGCTTGCCTAGGGCAAGGACCTGGGCTTGCTTCACTCTCTCCTCCCACCCCCTCATCCAGAACCACAAAAAGAAACAAAACAAAACTAAAACAGAGGAGCCACAAGGTCCCAAGATGATGGAAGAAATGCCCCTGTGTGCCTAGGAAGCTGAGCGGGCAGACGGTTGCCAGGCCTGCGTGGATTAAGCGGTAGTTAGCAACATCCCTTAGCAACCTGGGAGACAGGAACATGCTTTAGAGTTTCAATATATTAGTCTAGAAGACTAATTAATGCTACCTTCTTTGCATTTTGCCCCTCCGACTGGTGAGGCAGCTTACATAAGAAGTTATGAACTAGGGAGGAGTAGGGCGGGGAAGGCGAAAAAGGGAGGACCCATGCGTGGGAGTGAAGCTAACACCACGCTGTTCACCTCGATGCCCCCACATACTCTGTGAGAGTGAGAATTTCCTCTTTGTTGGCCTCTTGATGGCAGAGTGGAAGGAGAAAGAGAGAGCATGTGAGGACATGGTCAGACACTGCACATCTGATGAATCTGTGGTCTGAAGCACCCACCAGCAACTTGGGTGCATGGAAAGAGAGGCCCACATCTTCTTAAATGACAATGGAAAAGCCACCCAAGCCTTTGTCCAGTGTGCACCCTAGCCTACAGGGCAAACATTGGGAAACTGTTTCTGTTGGCCACAAGGCCCGCAGCCGTTGCACACCTGCTCTCCCTACAGTCCAGGTTGTGAAGAGAATGCCTTAGAGTCAGGTGATAGCTGCATCAGGGCTACTGATCAAATCGATATTCCAGGTTATCAGATCTCTTCCACAGGTGTGGGAAGCAAGAGTCCATCGTTCTGATGTCATCTCCCCCTTAGCAGAGCACTCAAGTACACATCGTGCTGTGACTCAGGCCCCGCCCCACCCCTGTACCCCACGTATGACTCACATGCCCGGCTTGGCTCCGGCCATCAAGACCATGCGCAGGGCGATGCGCTTGTGCAAATTCCACTTCTCCACAGCTGCCGCCACGCAGATGACACCCAGCAGCAACAGTGTGGTGTTCTTGAAGTACTCGGCCGCCACCTGTAGGGAGGCCGGGAAGGTCAGCCCCCAGCCGGGAAAGGGCCATGGCCAGTACAGTGTGTCCTGAGAGCCAGAGGCTGGCGAAGGAGAAGCAGGGAGGTGAGGCTTATTCAAAGAACTGGTTATTCCCTTCCCTTAGCTTCCTTTAGTTCTGGGATCAAACCCAGGGCCTTTCCCATGCTGGACAAACACTCTCCCATGAACCTCCACCACTAGCTAAAATAGGTGGCTATTTGAAAATAGTAACTCCTAAGCACCGACTGACCTTGGGCATCTACCATGTTAAGCTCTTCACAAAGGCCATTTTATTCCATCCCTCCAATAACTCCATGCGGCCAATAGTCTCCATTTGTAGAAGGCACTACATTTGAATTCGATATGAATGGATTTTTCTTTAATAAATTTATTTTCATGAATGTGAGTTTTAAAAAGTTAATACTCATACATACATGTTTTTATTTTGATCTTAAAAAACTTATTAAAACAGGATGTGGTAGCACAGTCCTGTGCTGGGATTATAGTCAAGTGCTGCCAGTCTCAGTGGGATAGAATTCTTGAAGGTAATTTTACAATTTGCCTTCCCCTTTTCCTGTTTCACTCAAATGAAAAAGAGCTGACACGTTAATAAGGAAAGAATAAAATTATAGACTATAATTAATTTTCCATCCTTCACTTTGGTTAACTCTCTTCTCGTCCACATTGTCTCCCCTAGACACCCATCCCATCCTTGTTGACTCTTCCCACAGCCAGTGTTCTCCTTTCTCATCGACTACGTTCTGCTATGTTTCCCTTGGAACATTCTATCTTCATCTCTGGCCATACATTTGGAACAGACTTCAAAGCCAAGTTCAGGCCCGGTGCCCTCCAGAGAACCTTCCTGTGGTTCTAGCCTCTAACCATTCCCTGTGGACACTATTAATTCCGTACCCTGTAGAGTGCGTGGGGGCAAGACTGGGGTTGTGGCTTTAGTTAATTCTACACATTGCAGAGAGCTCAGGGCCAGGCTGGGGGGCTGGGGTGGTGGTTTGAGGTATGTCCTGTAGCTTGATTAGTTTTTACATCCATCTCTTCAGTTTTTTTATAAAAAAAATTGGATTACCAACAGCGGAATAACATGCAAAAGTAGATAATAAATAATTGTTACATAGTTGGAAGAAGCACGGCAGGAAGTGAGGAATTGAACTTTTAAACGTAAAATGTCTCTTAGCGTGACTGAACAAGAACGTTTTTTAACTGCAGGAAAAATAATTGAGCAGCAAAGGACACTTAAATATAGTAAAATATGTGCCATTGGAAGCCAATATTTATACAATCACATTTAGAGTTTCCTTTTGATTATTGACTTAAAAGAAGTTGGGGGGCTAGAGAGATGGCTTGGTTGGTGAAAGTATGTGCCAGTCAGCCTCATGACACACGCTTGGATCCCCTGAAGCCATGTACAAAGCATGCATCTGTAATCCCATGGGGATTACGTGTAATCCCATCTACTCCCATGGGGCGATGGGAGGTGGACACAGGACAGTCATCTGGAAGCTCTCAGGTCAGCTAGACTGTCATATGGTGGCAGAAACAAGAGAGGCCCTGCCTCAAACAAGGCGGAAGGCAAGGATTAGTTTCTTAAGATTGTCTGCTGACCTCCACATAGACACTGTGGAACATATGTACCTGCAGTCACCACCCCTCCAATATAGTTAGTTGCTTATCGAAGAATGAAGGGAGGCACAGTGGGGATGTAAGAGGACACAGTTCTTACCCGCCATAATGGGAGGTGCCATTTAATAATGTCTAAAACCAGTGACTTCAGAACTAACGCAACAGCATGTGGGAATATGGTGATTAATGCCAGGGCGTGAGCGTAGGTGAAAGGCACTTACCTACGCTCACTTAGAAAAAGTGAAGTGAGGAAGAGCTGGGGAGGGGGACTGCTGGCTTTCATGATAAACTTTGTTCAAATAACCCTTCATAGCCACAACAAAGGCACCTGCCCCATTTCCCTGCACTCTTTCTTTTTGTCCCATGGAAATTCCATGAGTTTTTTTTCACAGCATGGTTCATGTCTGTGACCATTTCCTGGGAGGCAGAGCCTGTGCTTCTGGTTGACCTAGCTCTTGTCCCCACGCTTACTCCTCAGCAGATCATGGTCACTAATGCTCCCAGAGGCCATAGAAGGTCTCCTACTATGAGTGGTTTGAAGCCTTTCTGGGAAAGACACTGTCCTCTGGGAGGAGTGAGCATGATTGGGATTCTGGAAGGCTCTACAATGGGGCCTAGTACCTTCCTAGTTTCCTTCCTAGGCTTCTGTGAGTTAGCTTGGGGACAGGCTTGTATTTTCCTTTGTCTACTGAGAGGGAACCATACAGCAGGCACGAGACATGGAAATTGGAGGGAATGAATGGTCCTTCTACTACCCTATGAGCCCTGCTTCCTACCACTGAAGAGTTGATGAGACCCTAATTCTTTTCCTAGGAGGCTGGTAACTAACAACAGTGTGTTCTCTGTTTCTTTGGCATGTGCCGTCCTGTAACACCAGTTTGTCTGTGATGTCTTTTAGAAGACTCAGTGCTACACAGAGGTAAGAGTCCTTTCTCTGGGGTCCATCCAAGGGTAAGCGGAGGAACTCCAGGTAGACTGGAGCACCTTCTACACTCCAGGTGTTTGCAGTTTGCATTTGCGGTCTCCTCTGAGCCCTGCATAAGTCCTGCTGGGCAGACATTGGTTGTGTTTAAGATGAGCGAACTCAGAGAGGTTGAGGAACCTGTGTGGAGCCAGAGTGTGAGGGTAAAGGCAGGGTATCCAAGCAGAGCTGAAGCTAAATCCTACTAGGTAACATGCTGTATGCGGTGGACCAGAGGGAAACCAGATGGGAGCAGATCATTCAGTGTCCAGAAAGCACAGGCCAGCATACATTTCTAACCTTCGTCCAGAGTCACGGTCCTGACACTGGCTGTAACTGCTGAGGCCTAGTGCCAACCAAAGATTCGGCTTCAGTGTGTTACTGGCTCTGTGGTGGTTTCTCATTGAGTGTTTGATGGGCTTAGATCAGTTCAAGTGTCCTCCCTGAACTCTTCTATGTGAGCCAGGGGCTCTTGATCTAGGCTGTGAATACAGAGATAGCGTAGGAAAGTGGGAGGAGGGAGAATTCCAGAGTCGGCCACCCTAGGAAGGTTATGCAACCCTCCTCGGCTTTATTCTTCTCATCCAAATGAAAAACAGGGTTATGTAAATCCCTACCTTGTAGAGCTGATGCCACGAATAAATGCCAGCTGCAAACCTAGCTAGCATGGCCTGCCACATCAACAACCAGGATTTCTGGTGACTCTCTTCCTGTTCCTCAAAGCCTGACCCGGTCTGGGGCGATCAGCACACTGGGCAGGCTCATGCACAGAGCAAAGCCACAGGGCTGTTTCTTCACATTGGTGAATGAAAGCCCTGCTCAGTGGTGGCATCTGTGACTTCTCCAGTCAACTGACTTTTCTTCCACATTAAGACCTCGCTTATTTAGAACCCCTCCAGGGAATCTCCAAGTCTCCAGATTCCTAAGGATTATCCTAACCGTTTTCTAAAGTGTGTTACCTGCTTCCTGGCTTCATTAGAGCTCTCACCTGCCTGTCCCAGGCTCTCCTGAGTCCTACTCACAACCCAGCAATGCCCACACAGGGGCATGCACACCCCACTAGCTGCTGCCAGTACCGAGTCTCCCTTCCCCTGTCCACATCTTATACCTTTTTGCTATCTTGTTCTCAGGCCATGCAGTGTCCTCTATCGGGACAAACACCCTTAGCTGTCCTTTCCTCAAGTTCTAACACTTGTTGGCTTGGAAGGCCCGATAACAGAACCTGTTAAGTTATCTATAAGGGGCACTAGGTTCTAACAGGGCGCTCCTCCCGGGAAGAAAGCACAGGGATTTGTGATGAGTGTGGGCGGTCATTGTCTTCTCTGCCTTTCAGCTCTGTGGCTTTCCTTGGGCGCCACACCCTTGACCTCGGAGCGAATAAGTGTTTGGAGATTGCATTTTAGAAGAGATGGGTCCCCTTGAAATGATGTTGTCACAGAGGGGTATGGTGAGGAGCCTGGGTTCTGGAGATCAGCTGGTGACTGTCACCTCTACCCCACACCCACCCATCTCACCCTTGAGATCTTGTCCTGGAGGCTCGAGGACAAGCTAAAGGACCCCATATTGATCACTCCAGCCTGTGAAGTGGCAAGAGAGAGCTACATAACTCACCATCTAATAGTGAGGGCCTTGGCGGCCTTGAATGAGACACGGCAGCTGGGCCCTAAGAAGTGCTCAGCAGCTAGAACTTATTGAAAAAGGAAAAGAAATCAATGCCAGGGGTGGGGAGGGAGGAGTAGGTCGGTCAGCACAAGCAAGTAAAGGGAATGAGAAGAAGCAGGGGGACAGGGCAGACCCAAGAGACAGAGATCCCTCCAGGTTTCCTCAGCGAGAGGGACAACTTTGAAAGAGCAACTGGTTTGGCCTTGGTTTGGGGAACAAAAGCCACAGGATGCCTGTTAACTAACTAGTCCTTTGTTAGGGAATTGCAGGTGACTTTAGCTAAAGGTGAGCTTTAAACATTACTTTCCCTGGACACACATGTACCCTGGACACAGCTGCCTTCCTTTATCTGCAGTTCTACTTTTCTGTGATTTTAGTGACCCGAGGCTAACAGTGGTTTGAAAATGGAAAATTCCAGAAATAAACAATCCCTAAATCCCTTTAACTTGTACTCTTCCCAGTAGCAGTATGAGATCTCCTGCCTCCTATTTGGGACATAAGTTATCCCCAGGCCCAACGTATCTACTCGGTATGTGCTATTCTCCTGCTGGTCATCCATCAGCTGTGTTAGTCATCAGAATCTCTGACTTATTGTAAGAACTCATTGTATTTAATGATGACCCTAAAGCAGGAAGTGGAGTGATGCAAAGGTGACAGTGGGCTTCATCTCGAGAGGGACATTCAAACTCTGGTCTTCAGCGGTGAAACTGCAGGCACCAAGCAACATAATACATCTAGTGTTTAATGCTCCACGTCTCCAGGCAACCACAGGGAGACTTGGAATATAGCCCCTATGTATAATGTATAAGTGTGTGTGTGCACACGCGCGTGCGTGCACGTGCGCACCTGCGAGCGAAGAGTGGACTATGAAGTATTACTTTAATCATTTTTTAACGTTTTTTTATTTTTTTATTTTAATGGGAGGAAGGAGATTGTGGTTCTGTTCCAAGAAGTTTGAGAATGGAAATCCAGATATCAACTTCATCTTGCTGTTTCCTCACAAAGAATGTGGGCTTGAATCTCTTTGGGGGCCATCCTCATGGGAGGCAGACAGACAGACAACTGACTCCTTGTTCTTGTCTGTAAGCTGGTGCTGTGATAGGCGCTTTCACACTCAGAACAGCACAAGGGTCTCACAATGCCCACAGCGGGTAGGTATGTCCACCTTGGCAGGTTTTACAATGTAGGCAAAATTCTCGTTGAGCCTAAAGCTTGCTATTTTGGCTAGGATGGCCAGCCGCTGAGTTCCCAGGATCCATCTTTCTCTAACCCAAAGGACTAGGGGCAGCACCTGACACCCACAGACACACCTGGCGTGCTAGAGATTTGAACTCAGGTCCTCTCAATGTCACAGAAAGTTCTCTAACTCACTAGGCTATCTCCCCAGCCCCAGTTTACATTTTTTTTTTTCGAGACAGAGTTTCTCTGTGTAGCTTTGCGCCTTTCCTGGAACTCGCTTTGGAGACCAGGCTGGCCTCGAACTCACAGAGATCCGCCTGCCTCTGCCTCCCGAGTACTGGGATTAAAGGCGTGCGCCACCACCGCCCGGCATTA
>CABHPH010154793.1:13418-40717 GCA_902168325.1 Peromyscus nudipes
TTTTTTTTTTTTTTTTTTTTTTTTTTTTTTTTTTTTTCCATAGCCGAGGACCAAACCCAGGGCCTTGCACTTGCTAGGCAAGTGCTCTACCACTGAGCTAAATCCCCAACCCCCAGTTTACATTTTATGTTGGACTGCATTCATAGTTATTTTAGGATGCATGTGGTCTGGGGGCCACAGTCTGGACACATCTGCAACTTTAGACCTAGGACTGGATGCCTGACTTAGCTCTCCCTTAACACCGAGTGCTATCAAAGCCAGGGACAGTACTCCACTCTGGCAAGTGTCTAAGGAGGACATGAAGGCCAGCCATGTTGACCTCTCTCTTTGCCATTCCCTCCAGGCAGTGAGGCCACTACTCTGAGAATGCCCTGCAGGGGCTCCAGCCCCTTCTCATCAGCTGATCTTCATTCCTGGGAACACTGGTCTTCAAATATATCTGCCGTTGCAGCCAATTCCAGGGGTAGCCATGGGAAGGAAGGGACCAGGGAAGTCTAAGTAGCTGGTACCCCAGGCTCCTGTCCCTATTTGAGTAGGTCTTGCTCTTTCTACTGTTTTGTATATCGACTCACTTAAGATTGGGTTTAAAGAAAAGGTCTGGTGGCACATAGTGGTAATGCCAACTGAGGCAGGAGGATTGAAAGTTTGAGGCCAGCCTGGGCTACACAGTAAGACTCTCGCTCCTCAACAAATAAATGAAGGACCACAGAAAGGAAAAAAGGAAAGGAGAAAAAAGGTATTGTTGCTTGTAAAAAATATTCTTTTGGGGGCTGGAGAGACGGCTCAGTGGTAAAGAGCATTTGCTGCTTTTCCAGAGGACCTGGGTTCGGTCCCTAGAACCTACATCAGGTAGCTCACAAGTGCCTGTAATTCCGGCTCTAGGGCATCTGACACTCTCTGGCCTCAAGGGCACCTGCATGAATGTGGTGCACACAAACTCACCCAGGCATACATACATACACATAAATAAAATAAGTAAATAATAAAAATTAAAAAAAAATATTTTAACACTCTACCTTAGCAAGGAGTCCTAGATGGAGGGATCCAGGGAGACCCCAAACCTGGCCTAGCTCCTGTATGGCTAGAGGTCTTGACCTTATTCTCTACAACTCCAGTTTCTGACTTGGGACTGTGTGAAGTGCACAGAGTGGGGAGGCTGAGGCAGGAGCTAGGCTCTAGGCCAGGCATGAAGTTTGGTCTGGTAACGGCTCAGAGGAAGTTGTTCCTCTGAGAGAAACAAGAACTCAACCTCAAAGGTTCCAGGGTCTACAGCTTCCTATATCAGGTCTGATATAAAGTTCAGCTGAGGTTGATGGGCAGGCTCAGTTTATGGCAGATGGTCCACCTAGTGTGCGGCCCACATCCCTGAGGGGCCTGCGTGCAGGAGGAGGGTCAGCCTCCATGTGGAGTAGAGGCAAAGGGCCTGCGTGCAGAAGGAGGGTCAGCCCTTTCTGACCTTGAGAGTCGGGTGGGGAATGCCTCCAGGGTTGAACAAACAGAGAAAGCCAGGGTTTGTACAGCAGGCAGGCATCTAGAGGATCAGAAAGACTGGGAGCCAGCAGGGAAGCAGACTCATGACATCAGACTCCAGCAGGACATGGCTGCTATCCCAGTGGGGGCCGCCTCCAATCTCGCCTGCCCTGGCAGGAACTTGAATCTGAGCGAGGCTGGCCCTGTGGCTTGCAGTGCAGGGCAGAGAGTGGGGAGGGGGAAGGGTTGTGTACAGACAGAACATGTAAATACCATCAGAAGTAATTGCTGTGCCTGGGCTTCCCAGGAAACTGACCCAAACTCTGAGCTAACTGGAGTGGTACTGCTCTTGTGCCCAGGTTATCAGCATCACAAGCAACACAGTGGTAAGGGGTGAGAGGACTTCAAGACAGATAAAATGTCATAACAGTCACAGTGGAGCCCAGACAAACAAAACTAAGTGTAAACACCAACCCCAGATCCAGGACGGAGTTCTGTGCACCAGCAGAGGGAAGTACTGCTGGATGCTCATGGGAGAATGTAGGCAGGTATGGGGGAGAATGCTTGGGTGTTGAGGTCAGCTTAGCCTTTGTTTGAAGACCTATTCAAAAAACGAGTGGCAGAGTCCTAAAGTCAAGGAGACCACAGTGTCCAATCACCTGCCAAGGCACGAAAGTCCATCTCTAGTCTAGTGTCCCTGATGTGGTCATTGTCTCAGACCTTGTGGAATGGGAATATGAGGACCACACACAGCCTCCTGTTTTGGAGTTTTCCCTTACACATGGTACCCATGGTGGGGAGCTCCTTCCAGCCCTTTGTTTAGTTTGGATTGAGCCTGCCATACTAGGCACAGAAGCCAGAAACCATGCCTCCCTAAATCATTTCTTCATTCCCCAGGCTTCTCAGGTTCCTGGTCTTTGATGTTCTGGCCAACTCACCTCTGGAAGAGCTCCCTGTGCAGACTGCTGCGCTGTGCCCATCATTTATTTACTCACAGGAAGCTTTTGGTACAGATGGCCCAGGGGTCAAGAGTTTAAGTTTTAGAACCACCCACTCCTGGATTCAAGTCCTGGTTCTATTGCTTACAAGCTGTGCAACCTCGGGTAAGTTACTTAACCTTTCTGAACTTCAGTTTGCTCCTCTAGGAAACAAAGATAGAAAACTCCGGCTCATTATAGAAGATTAAATAACACAGTGCCTGCAGATGATGCTCCATGGAGCCTGGCATGAGGTAAAGAGATGAGGAAGAAGCCCCTTTCCCCCAGGGACCTCTCATCTTATTTTCTGCTCCTTGGCTGGGATTTACACCCTCAGCTCCCCTGGTTCTCTGGCCTTTGGACTCACAGAGCTCACACCCAGTGTTCTCCTGGGATTCCTGCCGCAGCAGCAGGTTATGGGATGTCTCAGCAGCATGGCCGAGACAACTCTTTATAACAAAGTCATCTCTCTCCAAGTCTGTTATACAGCTAAAACCATCCCACTCTCCCTGTTGGATTGCTTTTGTCTTCCCCAGAGCTCTGACTACTATAAATAGCCTCAGGTGGTGGGGACTCAGGAGCCAGAATAAGACTCCAGTGGGCAGAAATGACGTCCTTAACTCTTATCACCGCTGGGTACTGTGTCATCCTGAATGGAAGATCTAGAACTCAGAATGCTGAGTGAATGGTATGAAGGACAAAAGCCATAGTCTCAGGGCCACACCAGCCCCACTCACATGCTTTCCTTCACATGGAGGCCATGCTCTTTAGCCCCAAGAAGCACAGGAATGGAGAACCATGACCTGAGGGCACTGGGACCCATGTAGGCTACAAGACACTACAAGTCCTAGAGATACGTGTCTATAGACAGTTATCTTTGGTGTGTACCTCTTAGAAGGTGAAAACATCAAGTTAGCTCAGAGGGAAGGGAACTACTCTTAGGTGAGGTCTTCAGAAACATTTTGCCAGAGTGTAATTCTGTAATAGGATTTTAAAAGTGAAGAAATTTCAAAGACTCTTCCAAAATGGAGAGGTCTGCCCGAGTCTCAGCAAGATGATGGTCAAGCAGGAGCTGGATTAGGAACAGAATTCATGGATGACTTGGAGGCTCTGGAGGAGAACTGCCTAGCTTTCCCCTGTGAGCCCTGATGCTGGTGTAAGGGGGCAGCTGGGGGTGGTGCAATGGTTGCTTCTTCTGGCCCACAAGGAGCTATCCCCCATGTCCTTTACCCTGCTGGCATTTTCCTTTAATCCTAGCTAAGGTCAGCTGAACAGACTGTATTTGGACTAAGCTGCTCATTGTAAATATAACCACCTGTCAAACCCCTCTAAAGACACAGATGGATTAAGATTTTTTGCCTCAAATGATAAAATACATCTCCTTAATCCCACCCTCCCAGAAATAGTAATACCTAATCACACACACACACGAAGGCCATGCCTTTCCAGTTAAAAGACCCTTCCCCAAACTGTAGCCTCCAAAGAGTCTCCCAATTAGGTTGGCCTTCCTGGTTATGCAAAGGGGCGGGACTTGGATAGCGGTTGCTTAGCAACATCTCTATAGTACACTGGGCTGTTGGGTTCACTTAGAGGATTCTTGCTTACCCTCCAGCCGCCCCACCCCCACTCCCCAATGAAATTCTGTTTCCATGTACAGGATAAGTACGTACACTTTTGTTGAGAAAAGTTGTTTTTGAGGTTGATTGTTCTTTAAACACACACAAGAAATCCATCACATCTCTATTTTTACTCCCAAAAGAGGGGAGGGGGCAGCAGATGGAGCAACTGCCTCACTGACTGGTTTTTGTATGTGACCTCTTCTTATATCCATGCTGCACACATATCTGTCAGGACAAAAACTTGCTCATGGTTGGGGACCCTATCCTCAGGCTATGATTACTCACAGGGAAAAAAAGAAAAAGAAATCGAAGGCAAACTACCAAAAACTGGTCAGTCAAGTTCATCCCATAGAAAGAGAAGCTGTTCACTGGTGACTACATACAACCATCAAGGGAACTTTCAAGAATGTTCTGTTGTTCAAGGTTAAGGCAGCCCATAGGCCAGCTTCATTCTTTCTCACAGCACAGAGACAGAGACACCCACAACTCCTAGCAACTGATATCTCTATGAAGGCCCATATATTTTAGGAGTTTTCTTTGTATGGTAGAGTGAACAAGGTATAGGCTCTGAAATCTCCTAGGTACAGTCTGCCACTTTCTACTGTAGGCCTGGGGTCAGTTTTACTCTCTAAGCTTCTTTCCTCCTGTGTGGATTGGAGTCATGGATACCCCGTTCCTAGAACTCTTGAGAGTTCTGTATGAAAGAAAGGATGTGGGCTTCTAACACAGTGCCTGACTCTTAGCCTCACTCACCTGCTCCCTGCTCTCCTCCGAGCATCTGCCTTGCCCAACTCTGCTGTTAAGTTTTCCTCCTCAGGTAACCTAGACCAGTGGTTCTCAACCTTCCTAATGCTGCCACCCTTTAATACAGTTCCTCATGTGGTGGTGACCCCCAACCATAAAATTATTTTCGTTGCTACTTCAGAACTGTAATTTTGCTACTGTAAATACCTGATAAACAGGATATCAGATATGTGACCCCTGTGAAAGGGCCATGCAACCCCAAAGGGGTCATGACCCACAGGTTGAGAACCACTGCCCTTATGGAGCCAGATGATAACAAAGGAGGCGCACTATTCACCTGGCTCCTTCCTGCAGGGTATTTTTATTTTTATTTTTTAAATAGGCTTTGCCCTGAAATTTGGTCACAAAGTGGGGTTGTTACCAGCAGTTTCGTTTGAGCTTTGCCAGATACCGTGAAGTGAACAGAGAGGGCCGGCGGCCGGCAAAGAGACCACGCAGTGATCTGGAGTTGGGGAGGAAGGATCAGAAATGGTGGTTTTGTCTAAGAAGGGGGAGAAGGAAGAAGCCAGGGCACAGGGACACATAGTAAGTCTCTGTCAACAACTGAGTACCTCCATGTGAGCTGAGCTGTCAGAGGGGAAGCCCGGCAGCTGGGGGCCTGCTTCCTCTCTGTGTGACTACAGTCTGAAGGACATACAGGACACTGAAAAAGATCAACCACTGTCTCCTATAGGCACACATAGTACAGTTCCTAAAAGCCATGGTGGCACGTGCCTTTAATTCCAGCGCTTGGGAGCCAGAAGTAGGCGGAGCTCTATGAGTTCAAGGTCAGACTGGTCTATGTAACGAGTTCTAAGCCAGTCAGGGCTATATAATGAGACCCTGTCTTAAAAACAAACAAAACACCAAAACCAAAAACTTCAAATGTAAGAAACCATTGGCTGTGTTTGGTCAGGGAAGGCTTCAAAGCGGCAAGTTTTGAGCACTTTGAAGGAGCTGAAGGGTAAGGGCAGAAGGGGAAGAACTCAGCGTCTGGATCAGCAGATACAAAGCCTAGTGCTCAGGAGTTCTTCCTGTGGGTAAGGACGGCCCCCTCCCATCAGATGCCTATCCTCTGTCATCAGGAGGCCTCCTTCACTGGTCCAGCAGACCTGAGCACAGGGTTGGATCGTAAGTGGTCTAACCTCACTGGATCGGAGAACTCCAAAGAGTGGGTAGAGGAAGGCAGGGACGAGGGCTGCAGCTCCAAGAGGTACGGCCTCGGACACCCAGTACACAGCGGTCACAAGCAACACGTAAGCACACGCAGCCTCCTGCAAGGGGAGGAAAGAGGTACTTAGTTACTGGGACAGTCGTTGCCATGGAGACTCCAAATGAGACCCAGGGCCAAGACAATAGACACTTAGATCCCATGAGGATGCCAGGATCCAGCCCTGGGAGGTACTCTGCTGACATTGGCCAACGACTTTGTGGATGAAAGCATGGCTGCTCACTGGAAGGACCCATGTTGTGCATGTGGTTGACTCACACATCCACGTGGGCCCTGCCTAGACTTTGATAGAGTCGCAGCTCTGATGATTCTTAAAGCCAGAGTGAGTGATAATTGATTTTGAGCACAGCGTTTGGGGCCAAGTTCACAAACTATAAAGGTGGAGTTCAAAGCCTTAATTGGTGCATATTAGGTCAAGTTGTTTAGATACTAAGGCTCTTGGGGTTAGTGGGAGATAGATCAGTATGTGTATGATTGGTTCACAAGTGGGGCCTGGGGTCAGCCATCCTAAACTTCAACCCAGGTCTACAAATGTATGACAATTTTGGGGCATCTGGTATGTACCCACTGAAAGGAAGTGGTTTGGTAAGAAGTGAGATTTAAAAATAACCCACAAGGTGGCTTCCATGCTGTGTTCTCATAGCTTCTGGGGAGGGCTTCTATCTCGGGGCTCTTCTAAGAAGACCAGCAAGGCCTTGAATCCACTCCAATCTCCAGCCTCATTGAACTTACATACTGGTATTACATTTAAAAATTTCCTTGAAATATAAGCAGGCTAACCTCACTGTATCGGAGAACTCTGAAGAACGGGTAGAGGAAGGCAGGCAGTCTTAAAAGTAAGTGAAATTGGGGCTGGAGAGATGGCTCAGAGGTTAAGAGCACTGGCTGCTATTCCAGAGGTCCTGAGTTCAATTCCCAGCAACCACATGGTGGCTCACAACCATCTGTAATGAGATCTGGTGCCCTCTTCTGGCAGAACACTATATACATAATAAATAAATAAACCTAAAAAAAAAAAAAAAAAAAATAAACTTAAAAAAAAAAAAAAAAAATTTCTTTAAAAAAAAAAAAAAAAAAAAAGTAAGTGAAATTAAATCCCCTTGCTTCAAAAATATTTATTCAAACAATTTGATATTTATTCAAATCAATTTGTTTTGTTGTTGTTGTTGTTTTTGTTTTTGTTTTTGAGAGACAGGGTCTAGCTATGTTGCCAGGCTGATTTCAGACTCATGGGTTCAAGTGGTCTTCCTGGATCAGCCTCTGGAGCAGCTGACTTGCCACCACCACATCTGGCTTAGTTGGTAATCCAGTGAATTGCTAGGGGAGAACTGTTGGTTATTTCGCCCTTCGATTCTCAGCCTGAGCTTGTACCATGTACTAGCAGTGAGTCGGGGAAGCTCTTCCCTGGGGGGCTGGTGCTGACTGTGGGGACAGGCAGCCATCCCCAGGCTGAGAGGCTCATCTTGGAGGACAGGGCATAGACTCATTTCTCGGCCTTGGCTCTAATGACCCTTGGGATGGGTTCATTCTTTGCTCTTGGGCCTCCCTGAGTGGTGTGCTGTACATGGTAGCATCCTTTGCCTCTTCCCACTTAGCCATCGGGAGTACCTCCCCAGTTACGACAATCCCAAAAGGTACTCATTGTCCTTAGACGCCACGTCCGTGGCCTGATGCCACAGAAACATCCTTCTGCAGAGGGGATAGAATGCCATCCATCTGTAGGAGGTGGCAGGGTGGAAATCTGGAAATTTACCAGTATTTTCCTCAACTTACCAAAAACCACACCATGCAACCAGAGAGTGCAGAGAGTAAATAAATACAACTTTATAAAAACCCCGCCCTCCTTAGCCTTGGCTTCCTGCAATGCTGACTGTGAATGGTGCCCAGGAGTGGTCCTGAGAAAGGTTAGGAGGTTCACTCTTGGGAGAGGTCACTGTCCAAGACCTTAATAATTGTAACATTACAAGCTGCACGCCGAGGGCAATTACAGAGAACCCGAGCCAGTCGTGACTTGGTGTTCACATAGGGTGCGGGTATGACCTGGCCCAGGCCGCTTGCCCAACAAAAAACCTGACACATCTTGCTCTGTTCCTGGATCAGTGATGGGCAGCAGGAGCATTTAGCTGGCTTTGCTGGAAAGGACCTTGCTCCCTCCGGATAGTCCTGGATTATGGCAGGCTGGGGTTAGGAAATGGGAATAAGTCCTCTGTTGACTTAGCTCCCACTGAAATTTCCTCTAAGGACAAAGGAGCAGATAAAAGATAAAACTTTCGGAACTGCTGATAATAGAAGTGATACCCGTTGGGAAAGGATGCAGTTTAGAGAAATGGCCTCCTAGTTGTAGACTTAAAGTTCTAGCCCACTTTTCCTTTTTGAGGCAAAGAGACAAGAGGAAGGGTTTTAATTCCAGGTGAGGATAAAGGGGCAGAATGTCTGTCCCTCACCGGGAGGCCCTTGTCCTGGTTACTTTACAGGGCCTCAATTTAAGCGAGAAAAGGAGACAGACAGACAGACAGAAACACACACACACACACACACACACACACACACACACACACAGAGAGAGAGAGAGAGAGAGAGAGAGAGAGAGAGAGAGAGAGCGCAACGGACTGATTTTCTTTCTGCTATGCACCATTTGACTGGTATCGGGAAGTCAGGTAGGCAGGATAACCTTTTCTGTGGTAAACAGCATAACGAAGCGTTAATAGATCACCTGTCTCCTGCAGTACTGAGAACAGAGCAAACCACTGTCCTTTTTGTCTAACTTCCTTTTGAGTGGAAGGATGAAAAACATAAAACATCTCGAGAGGCTCTTTCGTCTGTTTCTCACACCAGCCTCTTCTTCCATATCCCAACCCTCTCCACCTCAGGTGACTGGGGAGTCAGATACCCCTGGGACTCCACAGGGTCCCCTGCATCTGACCAGACCCTGGCACTTGGATAAATTTATGTTGCTAACAGGTCTCCCTTATCTTATTTGGTGTGTGTGTGTGTGTGTGTGGGGGGGTGCTCTGGAACCCCCAGGCCCCACATGAGCATTCAGGTCAGGAATGCCATTAGTGGGCGGTGCTTACTTCTTTTTGCTCCTGCCTAAAATTAGAACTGAAGCCGGGCATGGGAGGAAGATCATGAATTTGATGCTAGCCTGGGCTACATGGCAAGACACTGTCAACAGAACAGAAGAGAACCAAAACTCAACAAAGAAAACAGAATAATCAAACAATAAAAAGGTGAAGTGTTCAAAGTGGCTTTTCCTTATGAAGATAGTTTCTACCTTAACTTAGGTTCCCTTTCCAGGAAGTCCAACTCTTCAGCCCCCCTCACTTATACCTCACTCAAACCTGACTAGAAGGGACTGGGAGTCTGTTCCTCTGATGTCGCAAGTGACTGAGGGGCACTTTGAAAAATCTCTTTTGGAAGATTGGGGGGCAACTTCCACTAGGAACAGTGAGGTGTTCAGATGAATGCCCCTTTTGGCGATTCTCTGCTGGAGAGTAAGTCTAGGGCTTTTTGAATGCTAAGCAAGTGCTGTACCACACAGCCACGTCCCCGCCCCTACTCTCTTCTTCTGTCATAGGAATCTCTTCTGTCTTTTCTGTCTCTTCTGTCATAGGAATCTAGACTTTAAGAATTGGGCAAGGAGAGAGGAAAAGTCATATTGACACCTGCTAAAATGTGGCTGTGGCTCATCACTTCGAAGAATCAGCAGATTGCAAGCTGAGGGCTCTTGCCCAGATGCTCAGCTGCCTCTCTCAAGTGCAGCCGAGAACAAGCAATTCCATCTGGGAATTCTAAGCATTTTAATATCAGAGTCTCAGAGTTGGATGCAAGGGTGGAAGGTAGCCAAGAGATAGACCCGGCATTGTGCACCTAGTTTGTGTCTCCTGTGGGCACTAGTTAAGCTTCCCAAAGATGGAGGTTGAAGGGGTTGGGGTGAGGGGGCGGGCAAGCAGGGATTCCTAATACTGCTCGGTAGAAGAGGGCAATGTGTCTCTCATGGGAATTTCCTTAAACTAACCTGACAATGGGGAAAAAAATACCATGAAAAGAAAACTCAAAACAATCAGGTCTGCTTAGGCAAAGCAGAAAATTAACTGTTATACAGCCCAGAATAAAAAACATTTTATTGGCAGTCACTGTCTGCTAATCCCAAACCAGAGTTAGTCGGTGCCTCCTTGGCACGATGAAGTATTTATTTTGCTAAAGATTTAAGTCAGCTTGTATTTAACAAGACCACGATAATCCCTTCTGTTTAACTTTTTTAATTTAATCTTGGTTACCCTGTCCCCCAGGGAACAGTGAGGGAGATATTCCTGTAGTTAACCTGCCTTAGCTTATTTTTTTCTAAAGTCTCAAGGACAGTGCCAGCTTGGGAGTGGGGCTATACCCCTCAGACAAGTGAGGGGAGAGAGGGGAAGAAGGGAAGGGAGACCACGAAGGTCCAAGAGGCCGACTGAATGCAAATGAAGCTTCAGCGCCTCTGCCCTCGACTCCTGCTTTAATATTAGGCCATGGGCTAGGGTTCTGGGGTGTGCATTTCTGTTTTCATGTTGCTTTGGGCCTGTTTTTTTCTTTTTCTTTTCTTTTCTTTTTTTTTTTTTTAAGAGCAGAAAAGAAAACACAGAAGATTCAGATAGTCTGAGGACCAGAGTAACAGGCTAACCCGTGCTTTCAACTCCAAAACCCCCTTCCCCAAAGTTTGCATAGAAGGTTCAGGATGGCAATTTTCATATTCTGGTGTCAAAAGCCACCATGGTCTCTGGACAGGCTCCCTCCCAGCCCCACCTCTTCTGGATTAATAGTGAAGGGCCTTTTGCACCTCTAATTGCTGCCACATAATGATCGCCACAGGTTGGGAAATAGGGGCTCCCCAGCCTGCCATTTCTATGGGTTTAAACACAGCACCTGTAATGTTTGGCCACACAACAGTCATTCCAGCTATGGTCTCCCACTCTATGGAGGCCAGGATTGGGGGGCCTTTCTTGAGAGACAGAGGGATGGAAATAGTTTTAAGAAAGAAAGTATTTGGTCTCTTCTAGAAAAGTGTGAAAATTTCATCCAAACGAAGACAATTTCAGTGAAGTCACTTTGGGGTGCCCCACAAATACTCTACTCCCTCTTTGCTCCCCAACTCCCTCTGATGCCCTGACAGGGGTAGGTAGGCTGCTACTTACACTGGTGGGGTAGATGGTGGGCAGAGGCAGCAGCAGCAGCGGCACACAGATGACCAGTAACAGCTTTCTTGCTTGGAGAAGGCCCTGCAGCAAGCCCATGGCGGACCTGTCTGGAGTGAGTCCTTGATGGCGCTCTCCTCTGCTGCACACTATGCTCGGCTCTCTGTCCAGGAAGACTTCTCACACCTTTCCTGGCTTCCAAGAGTTAGTCCTCTTTGGTCTTGGGAGCACAAAAGCAGGGTAGCTGTACCCAGTTTCCCCAGAAAGCTGGGCTCCTTGCTTTCTGCCTTAGGTGGGATTGAGCAGCATGATGTTATGGCCATCGAAAAGGAGCTGGAAAAGGATTATATGCCGGGGGCGGTGGGTCCTCTCTCTGTGGCTAACAAGAAGGGGGCTTCATTCTAGGCATCAGCAAAAGCCTTCACAAGCAATGTGCCTGCGGCTGCTGATCAGCCTTGAAGAACCATTGAAGGCTTTAAAAAATAAGAACAGTCTCTTTTCTTCTTCCTGGTGACCTGTTTGGGGGCAGCTGCTGTTTTACCTCCGACCTGGCTGACTGTTGGTTAAAAATCTGGTAGCCCCCTTCCCTTAAAGCAAGCACCAGTGTTAGTCTGAGGCACATGTAGACCTCAGATTGGGGTTGCGGGGGAGCTCTCTCCCAGGACCTCACACCTTAACTCTTTAGATTTCTTTCCTTCAAATTGGGCTCCTACTTATAGTTTTCCTGGAGTCTGGACTTCCAAAACAGGCCTGAAGAATCTCCAAGACATTCCTTTTTGTTACAGGACTAAAACTTGCTGGAGGCCCACCTTTAACTTGCCTGCACCAATGGGAAGCAGGCACAGGGCAGTGGTCCCGCCCACTCTCCCAAAGCCTATCGGCAAGTTGAAAAGAATGAGCGAATGTTGCCTCTGAAGGCAGCCCTCGATTGGTCCCAGCAGGGGCCTGCTGATTTGGCAGAACCCAGGCGGTTTTCGAAGCTTGTTTTTCCATTTCTCAAACATCCCAGGGGTTGGATGTTGGTCAGCACCCTGAGCGTAATCCCAGCTCCTCAAGCACTGCGGCGTTGTTTCCAAGCATGGGACCCAGCTTTCCTGGGAGAGTCACTTGCTCACCACCTCGGGAAGACTGACACATTTGGTGGTAGGAGAATATGGACATTAATTCTGGACTGAACAGTATTAAGACTTCCCCTCAGGCAAAGTTTGCTTCTTGGACACTTGGGGGATAGAAAGGTCAGAGCCAGCAGGAAGAATGAGCCTGGAGGAAAGACCCTAGGATGCATGGCAAGAGAGGAGGCTCCCCTTTGCTCTGGAAAAGTCTAGATACCAGTTGGAGGGGGTGTTCATGGAGTTCTTTGAGGCTCTTTACCAAAAAAGGAAGCAGGCAGCCTTCCTTGATAGGAACGCAGGGTAGGGACAGAATGCAGGACCACACTGGTGATGGGGACAAAGACTCATCAATTAGTTAGACCCAGAATCTCTCCTGCTTACAGATTTGGAGAAAGGACATGTAGATTTGGAACAAGATGAGAAAGAGAAAGCAAAGACCCTAACCTCTTCTAAGAGATGCTTCTTGGCCAGATCACCTTGATCTGGGAGATGCAGAGCCAGAGCTTGTGTGCATTCACAGGATTTGAGCACCTTGTAAACGCTGCAGCCTTATCCCGTTGAAGTGATCCTGGACTAAAAGTAGAGTACCCAGAGAAGTGGCCCCACAAAACCAGTTCTCCTTGATCTCTAGGGTCAGTGAAACTACTGACAGATCTTTGAAGTCATCCAGCTAGTGTATGATGGGTTATGATGAGTCATCTCTACCCGCATGGCAAAGACAGGCTAGCTCATCTATTACATCCTTGCCTCATTTTTGTGACCGTTTGGAAATGTAGAATAAACAAGACCACATGCTCGTGATGTTTTAGTTACAGAGATGAGAGAGATCAGGTAATAATAAGCAGCTGTAGAAATCAACATCTGTCAAACTCGGGAGCTGCTTCAAATTCCTCCATGAGATAATCTGAGGTGACAGAGATTCCAGTGAGTTTAGTAATGTGATTGGGCCATTTGTTCCATAGGTGAAATTTGTTGAATAGAATGAAGCAAGGCAAGTTACATGGTAGAGCCAATAGTTCACCTGGCCTATCAGTTTCCCACATGAGGAAAACATTTTCCAGAATACAGTGCTAAGGAGTCTGGGATAGATTCCATGTGAAGAAGGTGTCTAAAGTAGTCAAACTCTCAAAATATTTATTTTGCATTTTTGAGACAGTCTCACTCTCTAGGCCAGGATGGCTTGGAACTCCCTATGTAGCCCAGGCTGACCTCCAACTCATGGGGATCCTCCTGTAGCAGCCTCCCGAGTGCTGAGAATACAGGTGTGAGCCACCACCCCCTGCTAAAGTAATTACACTCTCATGAAAAGTAGAACAGCTGCCAAGGTGTGGGGAGAAACGGGAAGGGAGTTGTTCACAGAGTCACAGTTCATCAAGATGGAAACCTTTCAGAGGTCAGTGGCACATCAATGTGCAGGGCTGCTGATGTGGTTCAGCAGCAGAGCACATGCCCAGTGGACAGGGACATGGGTCCTGGGTTTGAGCCTTACACCGCCCGCCCCCCCCCCGTGCCAAAGACAAAAACCAAAACCAAAACCAAAACATGGTGCAGATCCATGAGTGTTTGGATACGTCAGCACAGCCAGGACGGCAAGTTTCACGTTGTGTGTTTTTTTAACCACAAAGAAAGGAGGACATGTAATGTATTAAGATGGGCTAGGAAAACTGGGGACACGACCGAGTCACTTAGCTGGCATTTTGTTTAGTCCATTAATCCACCTGATGGCACGCCTCTGCCTCAGTGGTTCCAGCTGTCACTCCTTCACTGGCTTCAGCCGAGGTGACTGAGCAACACAGCATCAGCCGGACAGGCTTGTCGTCCTAACACCGGACATGCGGATGGCTGTGAGCCTCCCAGCTGCACAGGAAGCTTCCAGACAGTGGGGAAATGACAGGCAAGTCCCCCTAGCAAATCTCACCCCCCCAAAACTTTGTGAGCAAATATGATGGTTGTACGTAGGATGGGCACTAAGGAGGCAAAACAGGAGGGTCTGTTTCTGACCTGTCTCCTGTGTCGTTCACTGAGCAAAGCACGGGGTTGTTACTTTGGGGGAGGGGGTTATTTTGTTGGACAGTAACGTAATATTTGATTTTATGTATCAATGAAATCAATGTTATGAATCTTTTTGTGTGCAAAATTAATCTGTCTTCATTCAGACTAGAGTGATGTTTAAGAATCTAGTTACTCCAGGAAAGACTTCCACTGGAGGCGTCAGGACCCCAACCCAGCCACATAACCTTCGACCTACAATTTGTCCTGCCTACAAAATACGCTGGGGTAAAGGTAGCACAGAAATTATGGGAGTGGCCAATCAATGACTGATTCAGCTTGAGACCCATGCCATAAGAAGAAACCCACCCCTGATGTAGCCTGGAGGGCTGGGACCCAGAGCCTGGACAGCCTAGGGACCTAGGATAGAGCCAAAAAAAAAAAAAGTCAATGAAATTATTCCTAATGTTATTCTGCTACACTCATAGATTGGTGCCTAACCCAATTGTCATCAGAGAAGCTTCACCCAGCAGCTGATGGAAACAGATGCAGAGACCTACAGGCAAGCATTAGGTGGACCTCGGGAAATCCTGTAGAAGAGAGGAGGGAGGATTGTGGGAGACAGAGGGGTCAAGGACATCACAAGAAAACCCACAGAATCAACTAACCTGGGCTCATAGGGGCTCACAGAGACTGAACTGACAGTCAGGGAGCCTGCATGGGACTGAGCTAGGCCCTCTGCACATATGTTGTAATTGTGTAACTTGGACTTCTTGTGGGACTCCTAACAGTGGGAGCAGGGGCTGTCTCTGACTCTGTTACCTGCCTTGGGGATCCTTTCCTCCTATTGGTTGCCTCATTCAGCCTTAATAGGAGAGGTGGTGCCTAATCTTACTGCAACTTGATATGCCATGGCTGGCTGATTTACAAGGGAGGCCTGCCCTTTTCTGAAGAGAAAGGAGGAGGAGTGAGGGGGTGTAGTGGTGGTTAGGGGGAGGGCCTGGGAGGAGAGGAGGAAGGGAGAAGAAACTATAATTGGACTAGAAAAAGTAAATATTAGTTTAATAAAAATGATTAAAAAAGAATCTGGTTACTTTGAAAATGAAGTCTTCATTTATCTTGAAAAGGTCATGTCCTTTTTTGCATTTTTTTCAGCTGCTGATTGCCACATAAATTTCAGCTCCAGTTGATTAATATAAAGTGCTTTTAATATTGTGTGTATGTGTGTGTGTGTGTGTGTGCGCGCGCGCGCGTGTGCGTGCGCGCTCGCGCGCGTGCGCGTGCTGGGTGAATGAATTGCCATTGATCTCAGTGTTCCTTGGAATAATTTTCCTCCTCACACATATCTAGTCCCCTCCCCTCAAGTTGCTGCTCTAACGGCATGGTAAGCAGCCAGCCCATAGGTGGGACTTCCGCCAGGCACCTGAGGACAAGGATGAATCTAGCAGTCTCTGGGTGGGGGCAAGTCTGCTCTGAGGGTTTTGCACAGTATCTAGGAGCTGAGGTATTGCTGGTCCCCTGCTCACTTCATATACAGTAAACTACGCAGAATAAAGGTCAGCTATGGATTTTGGATCCATCTCTGCAAAATCCAAGCATGTCTGCATGCTGACCTTTGTTACAGCTGAAGGAAGTAAAGGAAAAAGTATGGTGAGATATTGAGAGGGAAGGAGAGGGGTGCATTCTAAGAGGCTGGAGACATATAACCCCCAAATATTCATAACTGGACCCAACTATTACAACATCAAAGACACCAACTAAAATAGAAAAAGAGGCAAGCAGAGCAACTGACTGTCAGAGAACATGTGATGTGCAAATGAGAAAAACCGAGCAGAAGCAGCATCAGGGCTGGGGGATGGCTCAGTGGGTAAGAACATTTGCTGGACAAGCATGAAGAGTTGAGTTCAAATCCCCAACATCCCATGTACAAATCCAGATGTGGCCGTGAACCCGAGTAAGTCCAGCACTGAGGGCTGCAGAGATAGGAGGATTGCTGGGGCTTCTGGTAGCCAACCAAGCCCAAGTTCCTTGAGATCCTGTCTTAGGGGAATAAAGCAGAGAGTGGTAGATTGGGACACCTGACACTCTGCTCTGACCTCTGTGTGCATAGGAGGGGGCACTCCCCCAAATGCACATACAAACATTGTACACATATACACACATGCACACACACACATGCACACATGCACACACACACATGCACACAGACACACATACACACAGACACATGCCCGCACACATACACACATATGCACGCACACATGCACACACATACACACGCACACACGTGTACACACACATGCACACACACGCAGAGCAAAAGTGAGAAGAAGGAGGGAGGGAGAGGGAGAAAGTCAGCATTAGAAATGGTTTGGGAGCTATGAAGAGAATACTTGGGTGAGAAAGAGCAGGACTGAGGGCTACTGTTCTGAGCAGGAGAATCTGAGGAGTAAACACCATGCTTGTTCTGGTACTTTCTCCCTGCACTCCAGCTCTTTTGCAGAGAGATCATGTGGCTAGAACACATAGGCAAAGCTCACCTGGAAGATTCTGGGGAAGTCCAAACTCATCATGCTTTAGTGGAGATTGCAAAATACCTTTTCCAGAATGTAGCCCAACAGATGCCCTCATTCAAATATCAGACTCTCTGCAGTGTAGGTCCCAGAATCCAGCTGGAGCCCAGAAGGAGAAAGAAGCTAGATCTTTGTGCTGGGGCAAAGCCATCAGAACCCAGGTGCTTCACTCCCCTGACAGGTCATCACCTATGACCTCAGCACAGAGTGTTAAGAAGCCTAGCTTGTTGAAGACCAGGCCACTCAAAAAAGATAGCTGTCAGGGGCAAGTATATGGGAACAATGAAAAGTGTACTTTAATGTGGATGTGAGGGGACAACAGAGAACCCCAGGATCCCACACAGGATGGATAGATCTAGTGTGTGAGCTGGAGGGAGGACTCCACAGATACAGGACCCTCCCTCTAGACCCTTACAGTTGCTAGATAACTGCAGTCATTTCATGAGTAGAAGGAACCTGAGAGCTGTCTGCCTCCTTTATTAGAATGTCCTAAATAATTTAGGTATCGAACAAGGTGGAAGACATTGCATACATACCATTTAAATACCAACCAGTAATTATTTAATATAAATAACGAATAGATATCGAACCAACATTTTGAAAATGAAAAGTTCAGCATTTGAAAGTAAACAATCTGTCGTCTGAAAGTGATTTTTATCAGGAGCACCAGAATCTGGGACACTACTCTAGTATTTTAGGACAGAGAAGCATGGCGGTGCCACCTTTCATTAGGAGGGCACTATGCGCTTTAGCTTGGCCTCCATGTTCAAATGACAGGGTGTGGATGGACCGCAAGCACTTCCATGGGCCCTTGCTACTTCGCCTGTCTCAGAATAACTTCGCAAAAGATGAGTCAAGCCATGTAGGTCCCCACGTTACTGACTTTCTGACTGATTTTTCTCCATGGCTTTGAGGAAAACCAAGTATATCCGTCTTGGCTAACAGTGTATTTATTTGAATGTATCTCTGCCTTTTTAATATTTACCATAGAACCTACCAGAACATGTTCATTCAATACAGGTCTCTTAGAACCAATGGAATCTTCCTGCCACACCCGACTCCATCCTCAGTGTGTGTGTGTGTGTGTGTGTGTGTGTGTGTGTGTGTGTGTGTGTGTAAGTATATCTCAGACGGCTGCTCATTACCAGGTGGACCAGTTGGCCTCTGGAAATGTCTTGAAAGCCCAATCTAGTCCTTTCTTTTAGCTCAGGAAACATTATATCATAAGTCAGAGATGTATGTCAGGAAGCAAGAAGAAACGAGAGAGTTTTGTGATGACTCATTTATCTTTGCTATTCTGTGTGGGCAGTACATACTTTCTTCACAGTCTCTGTAAGCAGTGTAGAGGATGAGTGTTCTGGAAGACTGTGTGTGCCTGTCCCTGCTCCAAGGTCCTGGCATGGGCCAGTCTCTCAGGAAGACATGCCAGGGCCAGAGGACCGCATCAAGTCATGTCTCAGGGCCTGGAAGAGGCTAATGAGGGCCTGGGCCCAGATGTCCTTCTGATGCCCTTCTGACAAGGCTGTCCTGTAGGCCGAGTAAGCCAGGGTCAGTGCTAGCCTTTCAAAGTCTTCTTTCTTGAGGATTCCAGGGTGGTTGGCCAGGTTGGCACTCAGCCTGCGGATATCTGGGATGTGCTTGGGAATGATATTGTTGCAGATTGAGTGGAAGTTCAAGGCCTTCCTCAGG
Source organism: Peromyscus nudipes (assembly GCA_902168325.1). Taxonomy (NCBI): domain Eukaryota; kingdom Metazoa; phylum Chordata; class Mammalia; order Rodentia; family Cricetidae; genus Peromyscus; species Peromyscus nudipes. The sequence goes on from CABHPH010154793.1 coordinate 32,036, forward strand.
GAAGCCAGCTCCTCGTCCTTGATGGAGATCTTCAGGTCTGGGCTGATCTCAATTTCAGCCAGCAAGAGCTGTGGAGAAAGATGGGATAAAGAAAAACAGGAAGCCAGGTATTGTTAAGGACAGAGCGAGGGTCACTATTCACACGTGGGGAGGTAGCCATAAAAAGAGCTTAGCATTCAAGGGACCTGGGCCCCAGCTCTGGCCTTCCTCCTTAACTTCTTTGGGCCTCACCTTCCTTTTCTGTAAAATGGTAAGTTTCAGTATCTACTTCACTGGGATAGCATGAGAAGCACACAAGACAAATAAGGGCTAGTGTGACATGGTGTCTGGGATCCGCTATAACGCTGTCATTCAGTTAGTCGACCCCATCTTCTCTTTTTCTCTTTGACCCACTGAAGGGCTTCTGAAGTATAAACTGACCGTCACAGAGAAGATTGTAACCAGAAGTTGGGAATTTCAAGAATGCGGAGGGTTGTGTTGCGGGTAGCGGGTACAGAGATGTCGTCTCTCACTGGCTCGCAAGAATAGGGGCTCTTTCTATCATCATCGTCCCTACCCTGTTCCAAGAGGAACCTAAGAAATACTCCAAGAATGGAAAGACTCCGGAATCCTAAGTGTCTTTTCCCCCACTCTGCTCTCCTCTGCCTTCTGTGACACTACCTGTGGTCCCTCTGCTCTCCTCCGCCTTCTGTGACACTATTGCCTTTCTGAACCATTGATTTGTGACTCCCATTTTTAAGTTTGGTAGAGGCCATGCATGGCAGTTTGCTGCCCAGGGCAGCATTTGAAATCTCCGCCCTGGCTTCACTGTGTCCCAGGTGTCAAAGCTGGAGGGGAATTTTGGGTATCATACTTAAACTCCATGTGACAGTTGAGCATCAGGCTCAGAGACTCTTGGCCAATGGACTGAAGTTCAGACCTCGAAGTTAAAGCTCCTCCCACTGACCCGAACCAAGTGACCTCAAGGAACTCACCTGGTGGTTTAGAGGAGTGGGGTCCCAGGGAAGCAGGGGGAAGTGGAAGAAGGAAGCCTGTCTGGTAGGTCTTCTAGAAACTTAGATGGGTTAGTGGGGCAGCCAGACAGCATCTCTGTACAGCAGGCAAAGCCTCAGAGGCAAGACAACACCAGGGTCCCAGTGTGGCTTTGCCAGGACGCTACTGATGAGTGATGCCTGAAGCTTTTGCTTGGGACCTTCCACTCAGTGCCTGGGTGTGACGGGGCACCGATGGGACAAGCCCCACCTTCCGTTATGCCTGGACTGAACTCTGAATATTGCCATTTCTGTCAGGACACACGGAAAAGGCGAGGTGGTCCCAGGAGTCCCTCACTTTGATATAGGCCAGATTTTATCACCTCCAGCAGTGAGTCTAGGCCATTTCCTGCTACAGCACAGACCCAGTCCACAGGCCCAGGCAGACCTCTTCTCAGGAAAAGAGAGACGATGCATGTTTTTGGGTGACTTGGGTTGATGGCTTTCCCTCTGCTTACCTCATAGAGGAGTTCCACATCCTCCAGGGAGGTCTGCAGGATTGGGTTCAATGGCAAAGACAAGGACCTCTTCGGCCGGTGCGCAGCGGGGAACAGTGCAGCTGGAAGAGACAGACTGACTTGTAGGACTGACATACACGTTGGCCACCTCTCTCTACTTAACCTTGAGGGAAGCCCTCAAGTATATCTTGAAGGTGAGTGGAGGTAAGGTGAGGGGAGGTGACAGGCTCTCTTCTTGTGTCTCAGAGAGTTCCCAGGCATGTCAGATTAGTAGCTCATCAGAAGCATCCAAGAAAGTGAAAACATTTATCAGCCTGGGCTACGTTTGTACTCAGAAATTTTGGTTAAAACAAAGCAGATGAGGCAAAAATAGAAAAAAAAAAAAAGCAAGCAAATAAGAGTGCCCTAATCCCACAGGGGAATCCCTCCCTGAGTGCTTAAAATAGTCAGCATATAATTGCTCCATTGCAGCCTCATCATCAGAGACTTCGGCTAACCCAGGCATCTGAAGTAGAAATGCCAAGGATCTTCACACGGATCACAAAGGAAAGGAAGCAGGCTGCTGCTAGACCGTGACTCTGGGCTCTACTGGACCATGTGGCCAAGCTCAGTGCTTCCCTCCAGGGCCAGCTGATTTAACAATGCATTTACTAGACAGTTAGGGCCAGGGACACATTTGGAAGCTGAGGGGAGATGGATGGGTTCCTGGTGGGGTACAGGATCGGAAGTGCTAGGGACTGAGGGAGGAGTGAAGGAGAAAACAGGAAATTGTTGGACACAGGATGATTATGAGAAAAACTCAGTTCTTCTGGACTGGATCAAACAGCCCTTGCCGCCCCTTTATGCAGCAGACAGCGATCACAAACGATTGACAAGCCTTGTGGGTAGAAAAGGATTGTGACCTTTAGAAAACCAGAGAAAGAAATGTAAAGGCAACTGTGAGGGTGGTCCTCTGAAGTTGTGCAACTATACTCTTCATGGCCATTGGTGGCTGCTCTGCTGTATGGTAGCGGTGTCCCTGAGACACCGATAAAATGTCCGATTGTGTTCAGTGCACTAAGTAAGCTGTTTAATGTGCTAAAGAGGGCAGGGGCAGTGTAAAGCATTCCAGAATGATCTCCATCAGAATGATAACAGAAGACCTCAGCTTAAAAGGCCCTTCCTGAAAAGTCTACGGTTAAAATCGCCGGCTTCCCACGTAAAGCGGCTGCGTGCAGCTTTGCTGAAGTGGCCTTTGCTGTAGCTTGTTTGTGGCCCATTGTCCAGAGTTCCTCGGGCTGGACTGGGGTGAATGGGATTTTGTGCTTCTGCGTGCCTGTTGTCTGGAAGTAGCAAGTGAGGCTCCTAGCAGGATGTGTGTTTTGTCTCTGTCTTCTCCTTTGTAGGAAACGAAACATGGGTACCTGGTGTGGATCAAGGAGTGAGCCATGTCAGTGTGTTTGTGTGTGTGCATGTGTGTACACATATGTGTGATGGTGCACTTGCTTGTAGGGGCATGAGGTGGAGACTAGAGGTTGACATTCGGATATCTTCTTTAGTCACTTCTTCGCCTTTGTATTTTGAGACAGGGTCTCTCACTGAACCTGGGGCTTCTGTTTTAGCTGCATTGGCTGGCCAGGGAGCCCCAGGATCCTGCTGTCCCCGTACTACAGCTCTGGGATGACAGGTTCATGCTACCATGCCTGGCTTTTACATGGGTGCTGAGAAATTGAACTCAGGTCACCACGCTTGCACACAGGCACCTTACCCTCTGACCATCTCCCTAGTCTCCCGTGTATGAGCTTTTCTTTTATACCTGTGTGAAAAGATGGTGGATCTGAGAGAAACTTCACTCCCCAATTCTCCCAGGATATCTTTAGTTTTTCACTTAGTTTTTGGGGATTTCATATGAGCACGGTATTGATATCAGCACCTCTTCCTCTCCTCCCTCCAACTCCTCCCATGTTCCTCTTGACTCCTCAAATTCATGGTCTCATTCTTTAATTAAGTGATATATATATATATATGTATATATACACACATATATGTATGTATGTGAATTTATAAACACAACTTTCTGAGTTCACTTGGTGTTGTTCTTAAGTGTTTAGGGTTGACCTCCAGGGATTTGCTAACCTCCTGGGGAGTGGGGGTCTCATCCCGGGAGAAGACTGATTCTCCCTCTCCCAGCAACCATCAATTGCCTGTAGCTCTTCTTCTACTGGTGGAGCCTTGTGGGAATTTCCCCACACATGTTGCCATGTCAGTTGTGTTATCTTTTTTTGTTTGTTTTTGTTTTCTTTAAACCATGGTCTTGTGGATTTCTTTAAAAATTATTTACTTTTATTTCCTGCACATTGGTGTTTTGCCTGCATGCATGTCTGTGTGAGGATGTAGGATCCCCTGGAACTGGAGTTACAGACAGCCATGAATCACCATGTGGTTGCTGGGAATTGAACCCAGGTCCATCTGGAAGAGCATACAGTGCTCTTAACCACTGAGCCATCTCTCCAGCCCTGTGTGTCATCATTTTTAAGGTCTTCTAGGCAACCATACTGTTGAGATTTCCTGGGTGCAGTTTCCCTGCTGCATATAAAAGACTGTGTATCACAGCAGACACCCTATCCTGGTTCTCTGGCTCTTAGACCCTTTCTGTCCCCTCTTCTGAGAAGCTCCTTGAGCCTTAGGTGAAGGGGTTGTATTGTGTATATATCAGTTTGGGCCAGAAACCCCATGATTAGTTGTTGTCTGCATCTTGATCAGCTGTGACTTTCTGTAATGGTTTCTATCTGCTGCAAAGAGAAGCTTCTTCATAGGTGGAGAGAGCTACATTCAGCTGCGGGGATAAGGGTAAGTATTTAGAATATTGTTAGAATTAGGCTGGTTTTGTGCAGTGTCAGTAGTAGGCTCTCTTCCAGGGCCCATGGCCTCACCAGCCACAAGTAGCAGGCCAGGTTTACAGTACCAGGCGTGAATTCCTTCCTTCCGAGCAGGCCTTAAGTCAATTTAGATGGTCGTTGGTTACAACCAAGACAAAAGCGCCATTATTTCATCTCTAGGATAGCTTGTCATTCTAGCCTTTGTTATTATTGTTCATAGGCATAGCTGTAGTTGGGTGGGACTATTGATTGGCCTTCTCCTCTGCTACCGCGGGAGCTGGTTCTTAGGGAGGAGGCATCCAGGTCAGTTCCAGCTGACATTCTTCATTTTTAAAAAAAGTATTTATGTATTTTATTTAGAGTACGTGTGTGCCTGCTTGTCTTTGTGTATACCACATGCATTCAGTGTCCAAGGAGGCCAGAAGAGGGATTTCCTGGAACTGGAATTATCGGCAGATGGGGGTGGGTACAGTGTGAGTGCTGGCAATCAAACCCGGGTTCGAGGATAGAGCAGCTGTTGCTCTTAATTGCTGAACCATTTTTTTTTCTAGCCCCAAAACATCTTTCTTACTGGGAAATTTAAAATATCCACCTTTAAATTCTCCTTAGTGCTGTAGGTGGTGTGTCTCATCGGAACATCCACCCTCCAGCAGAGGAACGGGGCAATGTCATGGGCGGGGACTCTCTGTTCCCTGGCTCTCTAAGGGGTCCCCAGGGAAATTACCGTAGTTTCAGGCTCGGGCTTTCTTCACTTAGCCTCTTCCCTGAGGACACATCTTTTATCATGCTTACGTTATTTAGGGAACCCCTAATTCTCAGAGTCGAGGAGAATACACTTCCCCATTCAAAACTGAGCCCATTGATGGACATGGTCATCCCTAACAGCTGCCAGTCTCATACCTAATAATGACCCTGGTGGTAAGCATTAGAAATAGCCTCAGCCTGCCCGGCGGTGGTGGCGCATGCCTTTAATCCCAGCACTCAGGAGGCAGAGGCAGGCGGATCACTGTGAGTTCAAGGCCAGCCTGGGCTACCAAGTGAGTTCCAGGAGAGGTGCAAAGCTACACAGAGAAACCCTGTCTCGAAAAACCAAAAAAAAAAAAAAAAAAAGAAATAGCCTCAGCCCTACAGACTAGGATGGTGGTTGTGTGGGAAGTGTGTGGGGTGCACAAATACCTTGTTTTTCCTTTTCACACGTGTGTGTGGTGTTTGCATGTATGAGTGCACATGGGCATGCGTGCATGCATGTGGAGAGCTGAAGCTGAGGTCAGGAATCTTCCTTGATCACTTCTCTACCTTATTCTTCGAGGCAGGGTCTCTCAGTCAAACTCAGAGCTCACTAGTACAGGTACCCAGCTGGAGCACAGGTATTTTAAAGATGGGTCCCTCCTTCCCTTCCTTCTCCCATTTTCCACATTGGTCCACCTCTTGGCACTGTTGCGCCCCGTATTCCTATAGCTGCTTTGATCCTGTGCATTGGGTAAGGGCAGAACCATTATGTCCTTAGACTGCTGGAGGGTAGCTGCCTTTAGGCTGACATCTCAGTGAATCCTCAACTGCTTAGATGTGGCTCATTAGCCAAGACCTGGAGATGCTGGAGGTAGCCAGTGAGAAACAGTTCTGTTTACCCAGGCAACGTCAAACATGGAGGTGGAAATTTAACAAGTGGTCCCCATCACTACCCTAGATGCTCTTGTCCATAATGATGAGGGCCTAATCCTACCAAAAATGCCCATGGCCAAAACAAGTGCTGGTTGGGCCTGAGCGCAACATGTACAAAGTTTGAAATGAGTCTTGTTCTCACATCACTGGGTGACAGCCCTGTTTCCCCAGGAATCCTTACCCGTTCACCCCTCGGCATGCATCTACCTCAGAGGCTATCTCGTTTGTTCTGCACACTTAATGCCTTGCTGTCTCCTCGCCTGGAGAGGGCTCTCAGGATTGCCAGCTCCTGGGATAGGGAGTGTTCTGCTCTCTGTATCAGCTCTGCATGCTGTAAGGCTCAGAAGGTGAGCTCAATAGGACCGACTTAAAAGAACAACTGGATGTTAAATAAAACAGCAGCCCTGATGTGTGGATGCTACTGTGCGTTTGGCTCCTTGTTCGATGGGAGCCATCCATGAACGGTGTGGCCGCATAAACTTGGCAAGGAGGTAGTCCTGGGCCACTATCAGGCTTGGTATTCTCCTCCCACCGGATGGAAGGGAGAACAGGGAGAGAAAATGGAAACAGCAGAGAGTGCTAGAGAGTGCTCCCACATCCCCCGGACTCCTGGGTCTCAGACAAGAAGATTGCTGGAGGCTTTGCTCAGAGTCACAGGCTTTGTGAACATTTTGTGGGGTGTAAACCTGGCCTACTTGCTTGCTTGTTCTTCTTCCTAGTGTGGCACACCTAGCCCAATTACTAAGCATCTCTCTGGGGTGTGACTGTCCTCATGAGAGTCACTCCATGTGCCTGTCTCAAGGACACTTGGGACTCACTGGTCTTCTTGCTTAAAAGTCTGCAGTACAGGCCGGCCTTGAAAATGAGGACAGAGATTATCTCCCTCTTCATGGGCAGATGAATATCTATGACACACTGGACCCACAAGCACAGAACACATGATTCACTATGATCATGCCAGGTGGATCAAGCTACTTTAGAAACTGGATCCAGACATACAAGATTCATCTGTTACAGCAAGTCCTGTCCATGCTTTCTGCTGAGAGACATGGTTGGACCTCAAACAGAAACTACTAAAACAAGGCACTCATATATGAACAGTAACCCTACAGTATCCACTGTGTGCCTGTCAGCAGGCTGTGTTTTTCCACGTGTCCATGAAGAAGTAAGTCTCCACTTCCCGTTTTGGAGATGAGGATGCTCAGAAGCTAAGGATCTTGCTCCAGACCACCCAATTTGCTTGAGATAGGACTGAGAGTGTGGTAACAGTATGATAACCATCCTGCAGGCTCCAACGCCCAGCCTCACAGACACAGGGAGACAATGCCCTTTTGCTCCAAGCCTGGTTGTTCTTCATTTCTCAATAATCATGGGAGAGATGTGTGTCATATAAAATGTGTCCTTAGATGAATCTCACACATATGGAGGTCATAAGATAATTTATGGGAGTCAATTCTCTCCTTCTATCATGTGGGTCACAGGGAGGGAACTCAGGTCATGAGGCTTGGTGGCAAGTACCTTCACCCAGGGAGCCATCTCTCAACCTTTTCAGGTCTGCACACCTGCCCGTGTTTAGAGGAAGCACTACCACATTAAGTAGCTGTGTTTTAAAATCTCCATCACCGCCGAGCATAGACCCTTAGCTGCTGTCCAGCAGTAGTCCCCGAGTTTGCTGTCTCCTCCCATGCTCACACTTTCTCAGACAACTTCTTCCCACCTTCAGCTCCTCCCTCACGCCAATCACCTGCTTCTTGTACACACACACACACACACACACACACACACACACACACACACACACCACCACCTCCTATGGCCTTGAGAGTCATATTCTCCATGTGTGCACAAAGCCTCTGTAAAGATGCAGAGCCAGCAACTCAGCCTTTTCTTTCCTCTGCCGTTCATTTTCTCCTCTCCACTGCATCTTATAGGGATCCACAAGCATATCTCTGTGTCTTCCACGTGTTTCTACCTCCTCCTTGTCCCAGGTGCCCATTCTGCTGCCCTGCCTGCTTGCAAAGCTACATGCTGGTCTCAGTCTTGTGTTTCTTTTCCTGGCCACACTGACTGATGGACTGATGCTCAACTTTCAAGTTTCTAGGCAGACCCTCTTCACTCCTGGAGCTTCCTTTGGGGATTTGTAATTGCTCTTTTCTCTTACCTTCAGCTTGGGGCTAACATCCTGTCTCCCACTTACACCCCTTTACTCCCACCCCCTGCATACAATCCCAGCCACACATACTCTCTCACACACATTTCCCACATGCTCTGTCTTAGGGTTTCTATTGCTGTGAAGAGACACCATGACCACAGCAACTCTTTATAAAGGAAAACATTCAAATGGGGTTGGCTTACAGTTCAGAGGTTTAGTCCATTATCATCATAGCAGGAAACATGGCAGGCAGAATGCAGGTAGATGTGGTGCTGGAGAAGGAGCTAAGAATTCTACATTCAGATTAGCAGGCAGCAGGAAGAGACTGAGACACACTAGGCCTGCCTTGAGCTTCTGAGATCTCAAATCCCACCCCCTAGTGACACACTTTCTTCAACAAAGCTACACCTACTCCAACAAGGCCACATCTTCCAACTGTGCCAGCCTCTAGGGCCATTATTCAAACTACCACATACACTCTCACATACTCACGCGTGTGTACTCACACTCTCACATACTCA